>PVIJ01006305.1:0-93681 GCA_004024925.1 Scalopus aquaticus | reverse complement strand
TTTTTTTAAAGATTTATTTTTTATTTATACATACAAGCTGGGGTACAGGCCAGAGGCGTGGGGCGGCGAGAGGGTTCACCAGAGACAGAGCGGGGAGCAGAACAGGCAGATCAGAAATACACTGCTGAGGGGAGCAGCGGGCGAGGCAGGAGAGGTCTGCCGCACCATGTGGGATTCTCCCTGGCCGGGCGTCGAACTCGCATCTCCGCTGCTGACAGCTCAACAGCGCAGTGCTTAAACGCTGCGCCACCGGGGAGGCCCAATATTTTCCTTGATTTTATCCAGATCATTTAAATACAGTCTCTGTGCGTGTGTGTGCCCATGTGTGCTCCCGTCCACAGCCATGTATGAGGTCTCTGGCCTCGGGCCTGAGAGACTCAGGAGGGTGAAAAACAGCTCGAAGTCAAGTACACCCAATCCCAGAGACGGGGGATCAGAGAGCTGGATACATGAGAGCTCTATGTGTTCCCTTTTCCTTCCCTGTGCCTTCCTACTAATACTGGACTGTGTTCAATAAGGCTTGCTTCCTCCAGAATCAACTCAACCTGGAGAAGCCTGAGGCCACTCCTGTAGCATGATGCTGCCCTAGATTTGGGCAGTAACCAGTAGAACTTGATACTGACGCCAGAGTGTAAAAATAAACACCTCCTACAGTGCTGTCTTAATCCATTGGCATCAGAGTTGCTATTATTAACCTATAGGCCTCAGTCAGCTGTGATGGGCAGACAACAGCCTGGTCAGAACTACCCTGCCAGCTTGAGATCAGACTTTCTTTCCTACGTCTACTGGGACCTGAACTGGGGCCCCAGAAGGAGCACCGTGGGTCTGGGAGCATGCTCCACGACAGGTAATACTAGAACTGCATTAGTATCTTGGTTTGGGAGAGCCTTAGGTTCCAGGGCCCACCTGCAAGTCCAGAGTAGAACAGGCATGGGATGACTGACCCAGTCCTAGTGCTGGCAGAGAAAAAGGAACATGACTTCCTGATTCTTTGGTTCTTTGAAAGGGTCTTCCTACTGGCTCCCTGGACCTGGAGCTTTTGGGTTTTCTGGGAAATGAAGAAAACAGAAAAGGACACCATTGGTCATCTGCTGAAGCCACAATAGTGATAGTGACCAGGACTGACACTTACCTTGTGTCAGGCACTTTGCATGCACAGTCTTATTTAATTGTGCCTCAAGCCCTTGAGGGAAATGGTTGTGACAGTTGCACAGGTGAGGAAGCAAAGTTTAGTGATGCTGAAGACCTTCCCAAAGTCCACAACTGGCAAATAATATGTCACACTTGAACCCAGGCCTGTTAACCCCAGAGTCCAAGCTCTGAATAATTAGAGAAAGAGGCCCCTGAACACTCAGGGCCCAGAACCCACTTAAGCCAGTTACTTTGTAATTTTTTGTTTAAGCTAACATCACTTCATTCTCACTTTGGTCTTTAACTACAGCAAATAGAGTAGCTGGAATACAGAAGGGATCTTTTGCTAGTGAGACAGCCTGGGTGCCCTTACCAAGTGCGGTGGGCTGGACTCAGAGACTGTCATCTAAAGTCTGTTGGAAGATAAGTCACCTCTGGGACAAGGCTTTGACGCTGACTGAGGGTCCCAGGAACTGCCACCCCCCTTCTGAGAATAAGGCCGTCCCCAGGGGCTGATGGCTTTGATGGCTTCTGGCAGAAGGAGGAGTGTACTTGAAAGAAAGTGTTTTCTTGAAGGGCAGCTAGGCTCCTCTCCTCTTTCTCCCATCTCCCCACCCTTCTCCACAACTGGCTTGTGTAATTCAATCTAGATTCTTCTCATAACCTATTTCACTATTGCATATGTGGCCTTTTATTTACAGCTTTTGACAGACTGATTTGATAGCAGCTTACATGCCTCAGGCCACTGCCTGGGAGGAGGGGAAGCAGAGAACACTCTGGCCTTGCTTTGTGGTGCCTAGGAGCCAGAAGGCACAGCCAGGGAAAAGCAAGGGGTTGACCACGCTGAATAGTCAAGGAGAAGCCGAGGGACCTTTTTGGCCCGGCTGTTTCGCTCCTGCACATACACACCTGGGAGCTAGCTTTCCAGCAGAAGAGCCTGGGGCGGGGGAGGGTCTCAGCACCCACCCTGGCACACTGTCTCTGGCCTTGGTTGTTTCCTGCTACCTGGCTGCTTGTCTATCCCTAGTACTGACTACATCTATCCTCTGTATCCCCCCGACCTCATTCACTGCTGCATCTTCCATCCCCTTATTGAAGAACTCAATTGGTCAAGGTAGGAACTAAATCTTTCCTAATCCTCAACAGAGAAAAATTATAGCAGATTGTCAGTATTCAGAGATATGTAGTAGTTATAAGTCAGGCACCTCTGAGTATAAATGTGTGTTTATCTTTATATTGAAATGAAGGAGGGTGGGAGAGAGGCATTTGTTAGCACCATGCATAGGAACCTTACCCATGGGCCCCAGGTTTTAATTTAGCTTTGTTTGTAATTTGAGCTGAAAGGGACCTTAACAGGTCATCTGATTCATCCTTGTGCTTCCAGATGGGTGCTATGAGTTGAGCTAAGGAGGGAATCAAATGGTTGACCTAATGGAGAAAGGCATGCACTTGATGGCTGGCCCCATGGAAAGGCGTAATCTCTTTTTAGCAGAGAGAGACCCTGGGACAAAGCTGGGCTTATTATTTATAGATTCCTATGGATAAAGGAAAGTGACCCTTTACACCTAAGTGAGGGTCCAAGGGTTCTAGTTTATTCTTTCCCCAGGTATAGTTCCCAGTAGTGCAATGTGCATTCATTCACTGAATGGGAGCTTCAGGCAGAGTGGAGACTAAAAGATATAACTTGGCAACTGTTGGATGTTCTTCCCTGGATATTGTCAGTGATTTTGATTGTGTTAAAGATGTCAGCGTGTTTCCAGTTTATAAGGAAGGAGCTAGACTTAGGGGAAAGAAGATATATCTGCACCAGGTGGATCCAAGACAGAGCCTGTCCTCTTTGAAGTATTTGCATTTGACTTGTAGGCGTGAACTTTTCTGTAAAATATTTGACAAGCCAAAAGCAAACCAAGTTCATTGCTTGGAAAGAGGACTCTGTATTAGGGAGGCCTAGTACAGGAGCAGCTGGATGTGTCTGGGATCGCCCTGAAGCGGCTTCTAACCGCTCCCAGCATGCTGACTGGCCTCATTTGTCCAAAGTAACGTGATGCCAGTTCAGAAGAAGGGTTTCCTCAGCTAAGAGCCGCTACATGAAAACTGGAGGAAAGACAGACAAGCTCCTGGGCATTAGTTGCTCTTCCATTTGTGGGGTCAGACTCCTGATGCCACAGCCAGGTGCTCCCAGACATCTGCCAGCCTGTTTATTCTCTCCTTGCAACTCAGCCCAGACAGCCGCAGGGATCATCATTAGGATCAGTTTTTTAAAAGATTTATTTATTTATGCATACAAGAACTGGCATGTAGGCCAGATGCGTGGGGTGGTGAAAAGATTCACCAGAGACAGAGTAGGGAGCAGAACAGGCAGATCTACTGAAGTACACTGCTGAGGGGAGCAGCAGGCGAGGCAGGAGAGGTCTGCTGTGCCATGTGGTCAGCTCCCTGGCCGGGGATCAAACTCATGCTGCAGTGGCTGCGGACAGCTTCATAGTGCTGACACTTAACCCGTTGCGCCACAAGGGAGGCCCTAGGATCAATTCTTAAACCTCCAAATTCCTTCAACGTCTCTCATGTATGTCAGAGAGAAGTACTTGTCTCCATCAAATCTCATGGCCATAGAATTTGGGCAGGAGTAGAAGGTCGTTAAGCAAACTGATTTTCCTAATTTCACGTAAAATTTCACTTCTATATTTGGGATTAAGTGCAGTTAATTAACATCATTTCATTTCCCAAACTTGATTTGGGAGCTATGAGGAAAGAGAGAACAGAAAATATTCCTTAATAATCAGTTAATTATTTGTTTCATTCCTCATTTCCCCAGCCCTCACAACCCATGCTCATTTGACCTTTGCCCAGAGTTTTTCACACTTCCTTTAAGTCCAAGAGTGCCCTGGAGCCCCCATAATAGAGAGAGGGAACCCCCATAGTGGAGCCCCCATAGTGGAGAGAGGGAGTTGGGGTGTATGGAGCATTTGACAGCCCTGCTTCACCCAGAGTAGCTGTTTCATGTATCAAGGCTGAAAAAGTGTGAAACCACTGCTGTAACCCTTGTCCCACATCCTGAACCTCTTTCTTGCTGCCTCAGCCCTCTCCAGAGGCACATTAGAAATGTAATAACAACATCATGAGCCCCTCAAGTTGGGCTGTTTTCCCTAACCATCCAGCACAGTACTTTATACAGAGTAGGAGTGAGTGAATAGTTGATTCCTGAGATGATGTTAATTAATGGCCTTGGGGAGCTTCTAGATGAGAAACAAAATATAGTGCATCATAGTTTATTTTGATTTGTTATGATTTGTGCACTGCTGACCTTTCCTACTGGAATCCACCATGCAGTCTGAAGTGAAAACAGCCAAAAGGAATTACCTAACAGATTGATTGATTTATGCATACAAGAGCTGGGGTGTAGGCCAGAGGTGTGTATTAGGGAGGGGGTGGTGAGAGGATACACCAGAGACAGAGGAGGGAGCAGAACAGGAGAACTGACTGAAGTACACTGCTGAGAGGAGCATCGGGCAAGGTGAGACAGGAGAGGTCTGCTGTGCCATGTGGGTCAGCTCCCTAGCCGGGATCAAACTGCAGATAGCTTCATAGTGCTGAGACTTAACCCCACCAGGGAGACCCACCTAACAGGTTGTTGCTGGAGTAAAAGAGTCCTGACTAGGTCAACCCAAGAAAGTACTGTCTGTGGATTTCCAAAGGAATGTCCTACAGTGACAGGCAAGCAGAGTGATTATTGGTAAAGACTGGGGACAGAGCTAGGCTAAGATCACATAGTCTTGACTATTTTTAGTACTGCTTGCTTTTGCTAAAAATTATCTGTCTGAATAGTTTTCAAAACTGCTCAGTGTCTTGATTGTGGGAAATGCAGATCTTTTTCTTCATTAACACTATCCAAGCTGTTTATCTGCAGTATCTGGTATAATCTGCGTATCTCTTGGGGGCATTGGTTTTATGTTTTTTAAGATTTATTTATTTATGCATGCAGGCTGGGGTGCAGGGCAGAGGTGTGGGGCAGTGAGAGGGTTCACCTGAGACAGAGTGGGGAGCAAAACAGGCAGATCCACCGAAATACACTGCTGAGGGGAGCAGCAGGCGAGGCAGGAGAGGTCTGCTGCGCCATGTGGGAATCGCCCCAGCCAGGTATCAAACTCACACCGCAGCTGCAACAGCTCCACACCGCTGCACTCAACCTGTTGCACCACCAGGGAGATCCATATTTTGTTTTTAATTAACATGTTTTATGAAAATTATATATATTTAGTTTCTTTACGTGTCAAATAACAGGAAAAGGACATTAATGGAAAAAATAGCAAAATCCAACTAAAGTCTGCAAGTTTAGATAATTGTAATGTACTCAATGCTAATTTCTTTGGTTTGACAGATGAACCATGATTACCTAAGATGATAACTTTAGAGGGACCAGTTGAAAGATTGAAGGAAACTCTGACCTATCTCTGCACCTTTTGTAAAAGTTATTCTAAAATCACTCATTTTAAAAAGTCTATACATCGTAACAAAGATCTCCACAGTGGAAAAAAAAAAACCCAAATAATACCTTATCTTAGATAATCAAAACCAGTAATATTTGCAATGGATTATCATCTAGTGAATTTTTAAAAAATTAATAGTAATCTAAGCATCTACACTAACACCAAATAAATAGATCATGAAAAAAAAGAAGGAAAAGGTAATTCTTTCTTATATAAGAATGCCAACTAATAAATATAGAAGTAATAATATATAGAAAGAAAATCATCATTTTCAACCATCACAGTAAATGACTGAATCAGACAAACGTGAGAGCGGGCAGTCACGTGGAATGGTGAGCTGGTCTGGTGGGCAGTGGCAGCGAGCTGCCTTTCTTGTGGGGCGGCTCCCACTTATCTGTGTCTGACAGTCCTTTCTCTGCGGTAGTGCAGTTTCCCCAGAGGAGAGGGTGGGGAGGCCGAGGCTGAGTGTGGCTGTTGTATTCTCCTGAAATAGAAGGTATCTAGGTATTCTCCTGAAATAGAAGGTACCTAGGAATTTTCTTTTATTTTTTTAAGATTTGTTTATTTATGTATACATGAGCTGGGGTGCAGGCCAGAGGTGAGGGGGCGGGGATGAAAGGATTCACCAGAGACAGAGTTGGAAGCAGAACAGGTAGAATGACTAAAATACACTGCAGCGGGCGGGACAGGAGAGGTCTGCTGCACCATGTGGGTAGCTCCCTGGCCGACGATTGAACTCGTACTGCCGTGGCTGCTGATAGCTTCATAGTGTTGAGACTTAACCCCTGCGCCACCAGGGAGGCCCACTAGGAATTTTCTTACAGATGTTTCACATAGTCTCCCAATTTTTAGAGGGTTCCCACATCCTGCTTCCTTCTGCATCTATTCCTGAGTCTGATGAAGTTAAATTTCTCCAGAAAATAAACCTCTAGTAACCATGAGGGAGCAGGAGGATGGTGACCTCTTGATGGTGTGGGCTTGATGGTGGGGACTGGCATTCTGACAGCTTTTTTTTTAATTGTTTATATCTTTTACATTATTGTGTATTCCCCGTAGGTTACCCACCACCGATTAACCCGTGAACCATCACTATAGTTCCTTGTGCTCTTTTCTCCCCCGTTTTGAGCCCCTTATATTCCCCCTCTCTCCCTGACTGTCTCTCTTATTTGGTTCCCCTATATTTCTGCTATAAGTGAAACCATTTGATATTTCTCTCTTTCTTTCTGGCTTATTTCGCTGAGCATGATCCCTTCTAGCTCCATCCATGTTGCTGCGAATTGCATGTGTTTATCTTTTTTGATTGCTGAATAGCATTCCATTGTATGGAAGTACCACATCTTCTTGATCCAGTCATTTTTGGGCATCTGGGTTGTTTCCATATCTTAGCTATTGTAAACAGTGCTGCAATAAACATACTTCAAGCAAAGCCCTGTTTCTACTTGCTTAGTACTCTGCCCCTACTCTCAGGTACTTGGTCTCTAATTCCTTAAGCCATTCTAAGATTCTAAAGAGAAGACTGTGCTTGCTTAGTTAATGGCACCCGCCTCTGTAGGCACTAAATTTATGATTTTTTTAAAGGTTTGGGTTTGTGCTCCTTTGTTGTTTTTGCTCAGGATAGATTGTGAGAAGTGGTGAGGGAATACTTTGCTTTCTTAAAACTTTAAATCTCATCATTCTTATCTGAAAATTTTCGTGTAAGATTCTGGTTTAGCTGCCACTGAAGTCTATTCAAGTTCTAAGCTCATTTCTTTTAGATATCTAGAGTGCCTCTTCTTAATCTTTAACATTCTTTATTCTTCTTTCTAGTCTCCCAAATAGATAAAATGTCTTACTCTTAGCATTCCATTCCCACAACTTAAGAGAATTTTTTTTTTATTTATAAATACAAGAACTGGGGTATAGGCCAGAGGTGCGGGTGGAGGGGGGCAATGTGTGAGAGGATTCACCAGAGACAGAATGGGGAGCAGAACAGGCAGATCTACCAAAATACACTGCTGGGGGGAGCAGCGGGCAAGACAGGAGAAGTCTGCTGCACCATGTGGGTTAGCTCCCTGGTTGGGATCAAACTCATGCTGCAGTGGCTTGATAGCACTGAGACTTTAACCCCTGTGCTACCAGGAGGCCCTTTAGAAAGTTTTAAAAAATATTACCTTACAAACCAGTGGCCCAGCCTGAGATGTCACTTAGTCCCAGGAGGAGAGATGATTTGACATTTTCAGAGATCAGGGCCTCCCGGAGAGTGAACATTTAGAACATCAGGTTGCAAGGATGCCTGGCCTAGGCATTCAGCAAACTGCCCTCCAGACCCCATGCACCTTTATGCACACAGTGCCCACTCCCTGCCTGCCTGTGAGTACACGCCACTGCTGAAAACCTGCACACCAGTATTCCATGGTTAGATTATTTTCTACAGAAAGTTAATAAGCTAGAATCCTTTCTTGTCTCTCTTGAATTTTATTCACTAGACTTCTTTCCTAGAGAATTGCTTAGTAGGTTCTTAAATAACATAAATTCATTGCATAAGCATTTAGTGAAGAACTGTTATGTTCAGTAAGTTGTATGCAAAGCTCTAAGAATGCAGAAATGAAAGGCATGGCTCAAATTCCTCTTGGGTAAAGCAGACAGGCTAACTAATACAGTACGTATTTGGTGATAGTGACTTTCATTGAATGATACGGATGTACAGAGGAAAATCTAACCCTAAATGTGGATAGCAGATGAAAGAGAACTTAGTGCCCTTGAGAATGCACATAATTTTATATGACTAGAGTTTAGAACACAAGAAGACAAAGCTTAAAAGGTAGACATGGCCTATACCATAAAGGTGAGTCTACAACTCACTCAGAAATTTGGATTTTTATCCTAAAGATGATCAGGAGCTACTAAATAATTTTACACAAAGATGATCAGATTTATGTCTCAGAAAGACTGCAGTCTTAAGACAAATAAAGTAAGTATTCTAGGTTGATTGATGATTGGAGATGAAGGAGGGGGAGAAATTGAGGGTGACTTCTAGATCCCTTTTTTTGGTAACTTAGTGGATGGTACAAACCATGTAAACTTGTTGACACACCAGTGTGTCAGGTTGTCACCTTATAACTTTTGCTGTAGGGTCATGACTGTGAGAATAAATGGTAAATAAATAGTAATTGAAGACATGGTTCCTCAGTCATCTTTCCATTCTCAGTATGAGTGGAGAGAAACAAAGGGCTGAGAATATAAGATCTTGGCACTGAAGGTATATTTACTAAACACTGTACTAAATTACCTTTTTGGCTTTTCTCCTTCTTTCTTCTTTTCATCAAATATCCTATTTCAGGCTAAATTAACTCTCCAGATACTGACTTGTGTCCATCTAGGCTGCTGGGCTTACCAGCCAGTAACTTCATGAAATAAACGTCAGCGGTGCACTACTGAGTTCCTAGGCTCGGTACTCAAAATTACTTATCAAGGTACCACATAACCTCACATTCCAAAAGTATGCTGTCTTCACGAGGTGATGAACCATATGAGCTATGCACACAGTTGGTATTGAGGGGAGTCAGGACAAGAACTTCTGTGATAAAGAAAAGTTTCCAGACGTGGTAGAATTTGAGCTAGATCTTTAAGGGAGACCCACAGGGTAGGGGTCAGCAGGGTTGACGAGGGAAAAAGGGAGAGCATTCCAGATAGCTTCCCAGTGAAGTGAGCTAAAACTCTATATTCAGAATAAATTTGCAGTGAAATGTGGCTGGATAAGTAGGATGGGACTTTGAACACCAAGATCGAGAACTTGAATTATCCTGTAGGCAACAGGGAACCACTGGATGCTTTGTAATAATGAAGTGACATATTAAACAGCAGTGCTTTGGGCAAATTGACTCAGAGGAGATATAATACAGATCTAATTTAGGATGACGGGCATTGGGATGGGAACTTGAGAGGCAATGTAACAGGTGTTTAAGAACACTGACTTTGGAATCTGTCTAGATATGCATCTGAATCCCAGATCAGACATTTACTGACTGAGTAACCTTAGGAAGATTATTTCATATCCCTGAGCCTCAAATTTCTCATCCAGAAAACCAAGATCATAATAGTTAGCTTAAAGAATGGTTACAAAAATTGTCATAAGTTCAAAATATCATAAATCAAAAATACATTTAATACATCTAACCTGTATCATCATAGCTCAGCCTCGCTTACCTTAAACCTGCTCAGAACACTTATTAGTTGGGCAAAGTCATCTAACACAAAGCCTATTTTACAATAAACTGCTGAATATTTCATGTAATTTGTTGACTACTGTACTGAAAGTGACAGTATGTAGAGTGTCAATTGTTGCCCTTTGTGGTCCATGACTGACAGGGCAATGTGGGTCACCACCACTGTCCAGTATCACCAGAGAGTATTACACCGCCTAGCACGAGCCCAGGAGAACATTATAGCTCCAAATTCACAGTACAGTTTCTATTGAATACATAGAGCTTTCACATCATAACAAAGTCAGAAATCATAAGTCAAAAAAAAAATCACAAGTCAAACCATCATAAATTGGGAATTGTAAAAGCATAATAAGTTATTAATCTAAATTCAAAAGAAAACTCAGCATGCTTTGGTGACTAATTGTGAAGAGAGAGTCTAAATGAGTTTTATGTTTTCAAACATGAGGTAGTGCTAGTTCAAAGAAGCTGATATACAATAGAAAAATCAATTTAGATGTGTTGAATTTGAGGTAATATAAGAAGTACCTAATAGACTAACAGAGATTTGATTCTGGGAGTATAAAAGGAATGTAACATTTGGAAATCAACAGCATAATGGGAAGAGCCAAACACTTCTCAGGTTGAAAAGCCTTCATATCTGAGCCTTGCTGTAAATCTGCACTTGAATATGGGCCAAGTATTATTTTATCAAATAAAAATTGTTTTATCAAAGAAAGAGTGATGTAAGAAGTAGAACTAAGAGGGTTGGTGTTACAGAAGCCAAAAGGAAAAGAGGGTTTCAATAGGAGAGGATAACTAAGCTTTAGACAGTTCAAATATTATAAATTCAAATTTTATACAGTTCAACTATTACAAGATGGTAGACGCTGGTGGTTAAGAGGAATGTTGAGTTACCATAGTTCATTCTTTTTAAAATGTTCATGTTGAGGGCCTCCCTGATGGCTCAAGAGGTTAAGTCTCAGTACTATGAAGCCACAGGAGCATGAGTTCCACCCCCAGCCAGAGAACTTCCCACATGGAGCAGCAGACCTCTCCTGTCTCACCCGTTGCTCCCATCAGCAGTGTATTTCAGTCAGTCTACCTGTTCTGCTCCCCACTCGGGCTCTGGTGAATCCTCTCACCCCCCCACCCACACCTCTGGCCTGCACCCCATTTCTTGTATGCAGAAATAAATAAATAAATCTTTTTTAAAAATAATATAAAATGTTGGTGTTGAAAAGACAGTAGAAAGAGGAAATTGACTGAGGACCTTGGATTGACAGGCCACTGCTTTCTGGTAGACCTGAGGCTCCGGGACCGCCCGCCTCCCTCCCCCCCAAGTTACAGGACCCTGAAAGGCTTCTTCCTCTGTGGAGCTGAACCACATCATTCGCTGCTGCTGCTGCTGCTGCTGCTGCTGCTGCTGCTGCTGCTGCTGCTGCTGCTGCTGCTGCTGCTGCTGCCTTTTTGAAATGAATTTATTGAGATATAATTGACACACCATATGTTTCACCATTTAAAGTATATTATTTGTTTTTAGTATTTTCAAGGAGTTGTGCAACCATCACCATAATCTTATTTTAGAACACTTGTGTGATTCCAAAAAGAAATCCCATCCCCATTAACTATTATCCCCCGTAGTCCCCGCCCCCAAGTGCCTGGAAGCCACTGATTGGCTTTTTGTCTGCTTTTTGCCTCTCTGGACATTTCACATAAGTGCAGCCAAATAATATGTGACCTTTTATGTTTAACATTCTTCCACTTAGCATAAGTTTTCAGGGCTCATCTATCTTGTAGCATGTTTCAGTACTTAATTCCTTTTCATTGCTGAATAATATTCCATTTTATGAATTATATACCACATTTTACTTATCCATTTATCTGTTGATGGACATTTTGGTTGTTCCCACTCTGACTATTGTGAATAAGCTATGTTATGAAGATTCGTATACAAGCTTGTGTGTTAACATGTTTTCATTTCTTTTGGATATGTATCTAAGTATGGGATTTCTGGGTCATATGGTAATTCCTTGTTTGACATTTTGTGGATGTGCCAGACTGTTTCCCAAAGTTTCTGAATCATATTATAATCTACTCAGCAATGCATAAGGGTTCTAATTTCTCCATATAATCAACACTTACTATTGTCTGTCTCTCTTGCTTTCGCAACCCTTATAGGGTGAAGTGGCATCTCACTTCAGTTGATTCACACTTACCAACTCATTAATGATGTTGAGGTTCTTTAAATGTGCTTATTGACCATTTATATGTCTTCTTTGGAGAAATATCTATTTAAACCCTTTGCCCATTGTTTACTTGGATTATATGTCTTTTTATTGTTGAGTTGTAAGAATTCTTTATATAGTATAGGTAGAAGTTTCTTATCAGGTATATATTATTTGCAATTATTTTCTCCGATTCAGTGGGTTGTCTTTTCACTATCGCAAATGGTGTCCTTTAAATTACAAAAATTTTAAGTTTTTAAAGTCTACCTTACTATTTTCCTTTTGTCACTTTACTTTTAATATCATGTCTAAGAACATCCTGACTAACTTAAGGTCATGAAGAACCATCTCTTTTTGTCCCTAAACTTCCTTTTCTTTTTTTTTTTTTAATTTTTTTTTCTAAAGATTTATTTTTTTTTTATTTATACATGCAAGCTGGGGTACAGGCCAGAGGCGTGGGGTGGTGAGAGGGTTCACCAGAGACAGAGTGGGGAGCAGAACAGGCAGATCAGAAATACACTGCTGAGGGAGCAGCGGGCGAGGCAGGGGAGGTCTGCCGCGCCGTGTGGGATTCTCCCCGGCCGGGCGTCGAACTCGCGTCACCGCTGCCGATAGCTCCACAGCGCAGCGCTTAACCGCTGCGCCACCGGGGAGGCCCCCTAAACTTCCTTTTCAATATACCTTTCTCCCGCCCATTCCTCCCACCCCAGGAATACCTGGGTCTTTTCTTCATTTGAGTCCAATCTACCCACCAATCACTCTCATTTACACTCAAGAACATCTCTTTGAGACTACTCTTGTTCAACAAGATTTTGACTTGCCACCTTCTACAATATATGCCAAACACCATGCTAAGTTTTATGAGAAACAGAATAAAAATGATTGTGTCTTATTTGCTGGATATCGGATGTACAAAGATGATTATAACTTGGATTTCACTGTCTAAAAGAGATATCAACACTAAGGCAGATGTGCAGATAAGAACAATAACCATGTCAAGTGACACATAACACACTTACTCATAACCTGTCATGGACAGATGCTAGTTTCTGATGAAGCTTCTATCAGTACGCAGTGAAATGACAAGAGTAATGACAGTACACTTTCTTTTATGAATGGTGATGATAGTGGATGTAAGGTTTTTGTTATTGTTGTTTTATTTTTTTATTTATGCATACAAGAACTGGGGTGTAGGCCAGAGGTGTGGGAGGTGAGAGGATTCACCAGAGACAGAGCAGGGAGCAGAACAGGCGGAAATACACTGAAATACACTGCTGAGGTGAGCAGCGGGCCAGACAGAAGAGGTCTGCTGCACCATGTGGGTTATCTCCCTGGCCAGGATTGAACTCATGCTGCAGTGGCTTGCGATAGCTTGATAGAGCTGAGACTTAACCCCTGTGCCATCAGGGAGGACCCTGTTACTGTTTTAATGATGCTGCCAATAGTATAAGAAGTTGGCAATCCTATATTGACCCTCTGATTTTTTTTGTGGGAATTTGTGTGTGTGTGTGTGTGTGTGTGTGTGTGTGTGTGTGTGTGTGTGTGTGTGTGTGTCTGTAAAATAAAAAAAACATGCTACCAGGGATTCACAAAACAGAGAAACCACTCTGGCTCTGGATTGATCCAATCAACCCCAAAGACTAAGGGGAGGAGCTGATCTGGGGTTTGTAGATTTTGGACAATTCTGAGTATAGCTGTGTATAGCAGACAGGAAAATCTGAATGAACAAAGGCATTAAAGTGCAAATGAGCTTGTGAAAAGGGTTTGAAGGACTCCATATGGGGTGTGGGAAGTAGGGTTGAAAATAGAAGGAATGGATAGTCAAGATGGTGGACCTTGAGAACCAAAAGGAAGGGCTTGAACTTGGTCCTCTGGGTGAAATTGGAAAAACATTAAAGGGTCAGGAGGAGTGACAGGAGTGACATATTGAAGACAGATGGTGCTTCGGGGAGTGAATCTAGTAGTACTAGAAGGTAAACTGCAGATGAGGAAACTGGTTAGGAGACGGTTGCGATTTATAATGTGGCAGTGCTTGTATTTTGTTTCTAGTCAGAAAATAACATGTTCTTTCATCAAAAGCCCTGTAAATCTCTAGCAGCATTGGATAGCAAGTAAGAGGTGATGAGGGCTGTAATATGGTGAAGCAAGCCAAGCACTGAAAACGTGAGAGCTGCCACCTTCTACAGACATTTCCTCAGTAGTGACTCCCCAGGGCGGTGTATGGCTTAGCCTCACAGAAATTTCAGGACAAAGACCCTACACCCAAAGCTCTTATAATAAGTTAGAACTCCGAGTACTTGGTCATGGATATCCCTTTGCTCTGACCTACAGCTGCTCATGCACCCCCACCCACCAGGCCTGCATCAGCTGGGAGCAGGGGAGCACGGTGACACCTTTTCTGCTTCTCTGAACATCCTGGTGAGGCTTACTAGTGGTTGGTTAATTTTATGAACAGCAGTCCCCCTCTCCCTTTCCCATTGTTTACTGCTTCCTTAGGATCATAGGGAGCATGGCCCCTCAAACAAGTCAAGGTTGGAGATAGATTTTTGGGGGGTCCATAACCACTTTCGTTCCTCCCTCTACAATTAACTGCATCTCAGCGTGTGGTCAGAGGCACACGTGTCTCACAGGGACTAGAATAAGAAAGGGGAAAGACTACGGCTCTTCAAGATCCTGCAAGGTGACAGCTGTGGTCCTGCTCCTGGCCTTTCAATCCAGGGCCTCTTTGTTAGGGCCTGAAGTCCCTAGATTGGTTGTGGAGTCAGAGAGAAGTGATCTCCCAGAGGAACCCTAAGCAGGGCTAATGCTTGGGGGCCATGCCCAGCTTGAGGCCATCTCTGTGTTCCAGGGTGGGTCAGGGAGCAGTGGTATGAAGTGGACAGAAACGGTTCTGCTACCTTACAACTGGCTGTGGCTGTGGTTTCTCTACAGTTTTTAAATATTTATTTATGCATACAAGAACTGGGGTGTAGGCCAGAGGTGTGGGGCGGTGAGAGGATTCACCAGAGTCAGAGTGGGGAGCAGAACAGGCAGATCAACTAATGTACACTGCTGAGGGTGTTACAGGGCAACCCCGATATACAATGGGGTGCCTGACTGTGGGTTCTCACCCGTGCGCTTAAAAAGGACTTATAATAAGAACAATTGCAGGCATTCACAAAAAGGTTAATAAAAGGGTTTATTTACAAAAGGAAGGGAAATAAAAAAATGAATAACTCGGGGACAAAAGAGAAAGTGAGGGAGAGAGATAAATCTCCAAATACGTCCTACCAGATCTGAAGAGCTGGAAACCCCAATGGCATGCTGTAGCCCGGTGAGAAGCAAGAGAGCCCCAAGGTCCAAAGACCCTTGTTATATAGCCAACATGTCTGCTTAACTCCACCCCTCAGTTTCCAGTAATCCTCTCTTCTGGATGATGATGGAATTAAGGGATTAGTGGCCCCTAGTGTCTCGGACCTCCTGTGGAGTTTGTTGCAGATGTCCTTTTTCCCCCCAACAAGGGGAGCAGCCAGTGAGGCAGGAGAGGTCTGCTGTGCCATGTGGGAATCTCCCTGGCTGGAGATCGACCTCGTGCCATAATGGCTGTGGATAGCTTCATAGGTTGAAACTTAACCTGTTGCGCCACCAGGGAGGCCCTGGTTTCTGTACTGTTAACCAATGTGCACAGAAATGCCCCAGAACCTGAGCTGGGTGGAGCAGGGGAGGGGCAGAGGGCTCTCCAAGGCTCTAGCTGGCACTAAGGTCGTTCTCTGGCCTAAGCGAGGGCCTCTCCTTAGTCTTCCTTTCCCTAGTAAGATACACTTGACTCCTTGGCCTGGCTAAATGGATTCTGCCTCTCCGGAGGCCCCGCTCTGCCCTAGTCACCACTGCCCCAAGCTGATGCAGTGAGGGGCCAGGTGGGCTCTGCACCAACCACACCAGCAGACCCTGAGATCCAGGGACTGAATGGACCCTGTGTTAGGAAGAGAACCTGCAGCCGACGTGGTCCTCAGACTCACTACCTCCCTTGCACACAGAAGCCTGCCCATGGTCCAGCCTCTTTTTATCTGAGACAGACCCCTTTTCTCTGGAGAGTCACACCCAGTGTTGTGTAACTGGGATCCCCAAGGACTGACTTGGGACTGCTACTGGCAGAATGGTGAGCAAGCAGTCTCTGCAGCCCCCCTCCAGGGCTTCAGGAGCCCCCTCCCAGGCTAGCCGCTCCACCGTGAGGCTAGTCTGGACTCCCAGTAAAAGGAATAAACTGGAAAACAAGGAGTCATTCACTGTGGGCAAAAAGAGGAGGGAGAGGTTTCTGGCTAAGATCTGAAAGGAGGGGCCTAAGGAAGGAAGGAAGGAAGCGTTAAAGCCTCTGCCCAGACTTTTTCCCTGAGATTCTAAGGACAAGAGAGGAGCTCGGCCTAACTGTCTCCGTTTTTCTTTGCTGCCTTGGGTTCTCCTCATCCAGCACCGATGCCCTCTGTGGCGGACTCCGAGCTCTCCCCTCCCCCTCCCCTCCCCCTCCCCTAGGCTAAAGGGCCCGCGGGGACTGACAGGGCGGGAGGCTGAGCGGCTGCACTGTGGGCATGCCTGCTCCCTTCCCTTCCCCCTTCTCCTAGCAGCAACGTCACCGCAGCACCAGCGGCGGCGGCAGCGGCGGTGGCAGCAGCAAGGATACTGGGGCTGGGATTGCGCAGCCTCCCTGCATTAGCAACGATGCCATTGTATTAGCAGAAATCAGATCCCAGGAAATCGGCGCCGTTGCCCCTGTGTGGTTCTGTGACCGGTGCCTCGGCTGCAACTGTCAAGGCAGAGCTTGGTGGGAGTGCACAAGGAGCAGAAGCCTCCGAGTACAGCACCAGGCTCCTGACTGAGGTAGGGCTCAGCCGCGCTGGGGGGAGGGGCAGGGCAGAGCCGCCGGGGTAACCCATCAGCACGTTTGGGCCCTGGCTTGGGAGGGTTGGCTTTGTCTTTCGGATAGACAGAGAGGGAGCTTGAGAGCCAGCATGAGAGCAAACGTTACACAGGCTCATCCACCCATACACTGGGGCTGTGGTGCAGAGCTGGGGAAAAGCAGAGCTTGGGCTACTGCTATTTTGTCTAAAAGCAGATCCCCTCCTTCCTTTCTGGGTATTTCTAATGAGGCTGCCATAGGGTGGGTGGGGGTAGAAGGGATCATATCTAGAAACAAAGGCTTCATGGGAGGAGACACCCCTAAAGCTACTGTAAGTTTATGATGGAGAACATGAGGGATCATGAAGCTTGCAGGAGGAGAGGTTGGGAAGCACTAAGCCCATCCTTTACCTCCAGGCACAAGCGAGGGAATGCATGCACACGCGCACACACATGCACACACACACACACACACACACACACACTCACTCCAGGTCTTCAGGTGCTCTGGGAGCCACTAGGCTTCCGGTGAGGGTGAATGAGAAAGAATGTTGACTAAAAGGCTCCACAGTGTATGGGGACTGGGGACGGTCCTTGTAACACCTCCCCTTGTCTACCATCCACAGACTCAGATTCCCAGCAGGAAGATACTCAGCATTAGCTGCTACTCCCAAATGCATCATCCTGCCCTCCTCCTTCAGCCCTTCCCAAGAGAGGACCCAGAGGGCAAAGGGTTATTTGTTCTAGTGAAGCTCCTTATCAGGACCTCAGGTCAAGGTCAGATTCCTAAGGAATAGCAACTGTCTTCCCCACCATCCTTCAGGAGGCCAACAAAGAGGGAAGGGGTTCTGCAATTGGCAGTAAGATGCTGGTGAGCAGAAGAATCTTCTGGTGTCTAGAACATTTTCCTTCCCAGAGCCACTAGAAAAGAAGACCTTAAGTTTTCATTGATCACCTTAGTAAAGGATTCAAAACAAAGGCTAATAGGAGTCAGTAGTTGTACAGATATATGCTTGTGGAATATACTGGGAAGTTGTGGGAGGGTGTTAGTGTTACAGGGCAGGGAGATGGGAACCCCAGGACCCCCAAACCTGCCCAATCTAAAAAGGTTATGCCATCTGCCGCATCAATACAAAATATATAGGACCTTAAGTGGAAACAAACTTTAATCCAATCAATGTACAAGACAAAAGAGACAACACAGTTTACAAATCAAGCCCCCAAAGTTATCCAACCCCTTGTGGGTAAAAGTCCACCCAAATAGGATTGGTCCGAAGCAAGGCCCAAAAGCCTGCCACAAGTCCAAAGCACCTTTTGGCAGGGACCCATAGAAAAGGGTCAAAAACAGCGAGACAATTCTTCTAGGAATTAAAACACCTTTCGGCAGGAACCCTTACAAAAGGGTCAGAAACAGCCAGACAATTATGGGCGTTAAAGAGCAAAATCAAAATATCGATGTTGCCATAGTCAACCTCCCCATGGGTCTCTCACCCACATCTGTTTCAATCAGTCCAGGCCAGTGCAGCTTATTTATATGTCTCTTGTTCCATGTGCCTCTTCTGGCTCTCCATCCTGCTTCCTTCTTTCTTATATCTCCTCTGTGTGTGTCTTCTGTCCTCTTTTCTCTCTTCCAGCTTCTTTTGTCCTGCTCAGATCCACCCTCCCTTCGGTGAGGCAGGGAACCTGGAACACACCCTTTTCTTGGGACCACCGTATTACATTAGTTCCTAGGAAACATCTAGGAATGTGAACCACAGAACAATGGAAAGGAGCACTGGGGACAGTGAAAGGGGCAGGGAGATGATGGGGCTGGGAACAGGGCAAGAGGTGGGATTGAAGAGTGCTACAAAGCATGGGGCAGTATTATGAAAGGGATCATCGGTTCAGGGAACGGAGAAGTGGGTAAGTACCAACCATGCAAATGGAGGCCGTGAGGTGGGCCTGTCCTGCAAAGGCAGGAAGCAGCTGCTGGGGTAGCAGGGCAATGCTGGGACTTTAGAAAGAGGGTGTGGCCCTGATCATTTTCTTTGGGAGGCAGTTGGAGTGAAAGAATTAAGAATCGGGTTCAGCTGTGTCATTGTGTATTACTACGTTTATTATAAACTACTCTTTAAGGTTCAGTTTTCTCACCCAGAAAATGGGAATGGCTATGCCTACTTTTTTTTTTTTTTAAAGATTTATTTATTTATGCATACAAGAACTGGGGTGTAGGTCAGAGGTGTCAGGTGGTGAGAGGATTCACCAGAGACAGAGTGGGGAGCAGAACAGGCAGATCAGAAACACACTGCTGAGGGGAGCAGCAGGCGAGGCAGGAGAGGTCTGCCGCACCATGTGGGAATCTCCCCGGCTGGGCATCGAACTAGCATAGCTCGCTGCCGGCAGCTCCACAGCACAGCGCTCAACCGCTGCGCCACCAGGGAGGCCCCAACTATGCCTACTTTTTAAAGGGTTATGATGAAATCAAGATAATATATGTAAGTCACCTGACATGTAAGTGATCAGTAGTTGATCACTAAAGTGTGGGTGTGGTCAACCAAGAGACTCGCCGTTTGTGAAGGCCAGGTAAAGGACTCTCATGTAGAACTTTCCCTGTTCTGGAGAGCTTGACTTCAAAGCTTTGTGCCTGCTGAGCTCACCATGCCAGAGCTTCTAGGCAGAGCTTCTAGGGGGGCCATCTTCTGACAGAGCTTCCCTTCACTCTTGATATTCTAAATTCTCTATTCCTTCTCCATCTTCACCTCCCATGTTTCTCCATTTAATCAGGGTACAGAAAGAGTCTGGGTTGAGCTCCTCTACACTGTTTTCTCTTCACCTTTATTAAAGCTCATGGACCACAGTACTAACTTGATGTCGAGCAAGTTACTGCCAGGAAAGAAGTCTGAGCGATGTGCTCTCAATAAAGAGCTGTGTGATGTTTAAAATTGAGTCACATGTGCAATGTACTCTCATACATTCTTTTTTGTTTTTTTTAAGTAACTTTGCATTATAATGTAAGTTTTGGGTGTGCATCATTAAAAATCAGTTCGTGTATATACTCCATGAAGTTCACCATCTCATTACATTCTTAACTGATCAACAAGAGAGATCAAAAGTTTGGAGTCCTCCGTCCAGTCTTAATTCTGTCATTTATTCATTTGAGTGATCTTGGGCAAGTCATTTTATTTTTCTGGGTGTTCATTTTGTATTTTCTTTTTTAAATGAAAGGACTCTCCCTACCATGGTGAATGGTTGTTAAGAATCACAAAAATGACATATGTTAGAAAGTGCTTTGTAAAAAATGTGCACGCATTGGGGGCAGGGCATGAAAACCACCTCTCACAAGTTGCCTGTAAAGCTTCCCTACCGTTGGCTGAATCTTGGCAGGCATTTTCCTTGATTAGTTAGAAATCAGAAAAAAATAAGACTTTTCCTGATATATAAAATATAAGATAAAATAAAATCAACCAGTAAAAAAAAAATACCCAAAAAACTGTATACTTAAAAGAGGATTTGATACAACGTAAATGTAAAGGCTAGGACCCTATAGCTTTTAGGGAAAAAAATAGGAAAAATTCATTATGATTTGGGGATGAAAGTTTCTTTGACAGGACACAGAAAACTTTGAGCATAAAAGAAAAAACAGATGCATAGTTATTAAAAACACCACTAAGAAAACAAATGAGCAAGCCACAGGTTGAGAGAAAATATTCTCAAGAGTTTTATCTGACAGAGTACTCCCCTGTATCCACAATAAATTTTTAATGACCACAACTCAATAAAACGTTAGGCAGGTCGGTTTTTCAAATGGATGCAGTAGGAGTCAGCAAGTAACCAAGCCCCTGCTGGTTCCATAGCCCCTACGCTATGTGGAGGTCCTAGGGTCTCAGAGGTGAGGTCACCAATTCTGACCTCAAGGAACCTCACTGTAGTCTGGGGGGCTGGTTTGTAAACATCACAACATAATACAACCAACAAAAAGGTCCCTCATCACCCCATGTGCACATGTCCTGCACCCCTGGTTCAGAGGATCTGTTTAAGTGCCGACAGGGCAATATCCACCAGCGATGAGTGACGGCCGTTGCCCAGAGATGTTCTAACCTTCTTGCTGCGTGTCCAAGAAAAGTCTGTATACTCCTTTTAGTCCAGGCCTCCTTTTGCGGCGGACTCCAGGGAAATCCAGTGCTGTGTTTAATCAGAAGCCCCCTCCTGAACCCACCGTGTTTATTGGTATTTGAAGAAATAGAAAGTTTAAATTATGTACATCACAGATGTTTGTTATAAAATTAGAAAATACAGAAAAAAGGTCAAAAGCTAAATTTCAAAGTAATTCAAAACTACTCAACAGAGTTAAGCACTGTTAAAATTTTGTTATACGTGCTTTCAAATTTTCTTCTGGGCATCCCTGGTGGCCTAGGGGTTAAGTCTTAGCACTATCACCACCAAGGCCTGAGTTCAATCCCCGGCCAGGGAGCTTCCCGCAGGGTGCAGCAGACCTTTCCTGCCTCGCCTGCTGCTCCCCTCAGCAGTGTATTTCAGTAGATCTGCCTGTTCTGCTCCCCACTTTGTCTCTGGTGAATCCTCTCACCCCCCACACCTCTGGCTTACACCCCGGTTCTTCTAAATAAAATCATAAAAAAAAATTTTTTTTCTTCTGTGCATGTTGCCATGGTCCAAATGTACCTCCACCCCATTCCATGCCTGCCCCCAAAGCCCCATGCAAATGTTTAAATCCTAACCCTCAAAGGCAATGGTCATAAGAGATGGACCTTTGGGAGGTGATTAGATCATGAGGACAGTGTTGTCAGGAACCAGGTGCTCTTATAAAACAGGATCCAGTGAGGCCACAGCTAGAAGGTGCCAATAGTGAACCAAGAAGAGGTTTCACCAGAGTGCAACAGTGTTAGCATCTTGATCTTTGACTTCCCAGGACTGAGAAATATATTTCTACTATTTATACATCACCCAGTTGGGAGTATTTTGTTATGGCAACCTGAATGGACTTAGACATTATACATATAGTATGTTCTTATAAAAGAGGGTATATAAGGCCCATTCTCTTTGTAATCTGCTATTTACACTAAGACTTTGTGGATATTTTTCCAAGTCAATACATCATTGCAATGATTCTCCTGTATTTTTTTAATTGACAGATTATTATAATTTAGTAAATTCCAACTTTCTGTTATTTTTGTGGCATATATATTTGAGCCCAAAGTTGTCTTGGTAAAAGAAGAGAAGAGGTGTGAAGGGAAAATTATCTCATGAACCTCACAGCAAAACCTTCTCAAAATCCTCTAGCTTTCTTCAAAACCCCAAACTTTAAGGCATCTGTTCCTCTTTGCTCATTCTCAGCCTTGTCTCTGCAAATGTCCAGTCCCCTCCGCTAGGAAGTATTTCCCTTCCATACCTCTCCTCCCTTCCATACAGCTTCATCTTTTTCTTTTCTTTTCTTTTTTAAATTTTTTTAAAGATTTATTTATTTATGCACACAAGAACTGGGGTGTAGGCCAGAGATGTGGGGTGGTGAGAGGATTCACCAGAGACAGAGCGGGGAACAGAACAGGCAGATCAGCCGAAGTACACTGCTGAGGGGAGCAGCGGGTGAGACAGGAGAGGTCTGCTGTGCCATGTGGGAATCTCCCTGGCTGGGGATCAAACTCGTGCTGAGATGACTGCGAACAGCTTCAGAGAATGAGACTCAACCTTTTGCGCCACCAGGGGATCCCTTTATTTTCTATTTCAAAAAAATGTTTTAAATAACAGCTTTGTTAAGATACAACTCATAAATCATAAAGCCCTGTAGTCTCGATTTTGTTCACAGATTTGTGTAACCATCACTGATTTCAGAAAATGTTCATCACCCCAGAAAATACCTCCACACCCATTAGCAGTCACTGCCCATCCCCCAGCCTCCCGGTCTTTTGTGTCTCTGCTGCCATGTGCATTTATATACAGGTTTTTTTGTGAACATGTATTCTCACTACTCCTGGTACATACCTAGTAGTAGAATTGCTGGCCATGTGGTAACTCAGTGTTGAGCATTTTGAGGACATGCCAGACTGTTTTCCAAAGTACTGCCCCATTTTGCAATGCTCCCCATGATGTGGGAGAGTTCCAATTGCTCACATCGCTACCGCCACCACCAGCGTTCGTATTGTCTTTTTCATCTTAGCCATCAGAGGGGATGACGTGGTATTATTTCTTTGTGGTTTTTATTTCTCTAAGAACTAATGATGTGGAGCATCTTATCATGTGCTTTTCGGTCATTTGTATGTCTCCTTTAAGAGAACTGTCTGTTCAAGATTTTTGCCCAGTTGTTTTTTTTTTTTTTTTTTTTTTTTTTAGGATTTATTTTTTATTTATACATACAAGCTGGGGTACAGGCCAGAGGCATGGGGCGGCGAGAGGGTTCACCAGAGCCAGAGCGGGGAGCAGAACAGGCAGATCAGAAATACACTGCTGAGGGGAGCAGCGGGCGAGGCAGGAGAGGTCTGCCGCACCATGTGGGATTCTCCCCGGCGGGGCGTCGAACTCGCGTCGCCGCTGCCAACAGCTCCACAGCGCAGCGCTCAACTGCTGCGCCACCGGGGAGGCCCGATTTTTGCCCAGTTTTTAATGTAATCTTTTTACTGTTGAGTCGTTTATATATTCTGGTCAGAAGCCTCTTATCAGATACATGATTTGCAAATATTTTCTCCCATTATGGGGCTGGTATCCTTTGTGGTACAAAGGTTTTTAATTTTTATGAAGACTGCCTTATCTCTTTCTTCTTTTGTCATGTGTGCTTTTGGTGTCATATCTAAGAAACTCTCAGCTGATAGATTTACTCCTGTGTTTTCTTCCATAATTTAATCTTGTAGCTCAGGTTACCCTTCCTAGTCCGTGTTACTCTAATTAGCACACAAAAGCTTAGAAGTCCAACAAAGGAGCCTCCCTCTCAGAAAGGACGGGAGGAAAAAAGATAGTAAATACTTGCATTTGAATTCTAATGTAATTTAATGTAAAGAATTATATTTTATTTTAAGATATCACCCCTCCAATGTACTTATTAGCCAATCGAACGGTCCCTCTCGTGTGCTGTCTGTTCATGTCCTTGAGTGTGCGTGACTTTCCAGCTCTGGACTGCACTCCACATGAAGAGCTGTGATTCTGCGGTGTAAATAATTTGTTTTTGATGGCCGTATGAAGGGTTCAACTAAGTGATGGAGAACTTAGGCAATGGGAGATTTGACTCCAGTGGGTGGAAGGGAGGAAATGAATGAATTAGAAGAAATTAGATGGGGGGATTCTAAACAGGTGAAGATCGTTGGGACCTGAGCGTGGTAGCACAGAAGACTAGTGCTTGAGCTTGAGCTTGTTCTCCCGCAATCTGACCAAGAAGCAGAGAAGCTCAGAATAGGCTCTTGTGTCCTTGGGGCCAGGGGGCCTTGAATAAAAGAGAACTTTACCTTAACCTATCAAAGGTAAAACCAGGAAGGTAAGACTTTCTAGAAGGCCACACACCCCACCTGTAGTGAAAGTTCTAAGCTATCATAAAACTGGTTAGATTTAGGGTACTTCAGAAGGTCTGTATCCTGAGCTGGACAAAAGACTAGCTGTGTTATTGAGACTGTACTGCGCCCCTCCTGTCATTGGGCCCTATGTGATGCTGAGTGACCCAGAAGAGATGAAAATAGGCCCCTCCCCCACTGAGAAGGAAGGGGCTCTGCAGGCCCCCTCCCTAATGCCCAAATGCTTCCGGAAGCTCCGGCACAGTAGGGGGGAGCCTGAGGGCTCTGAGCCCACAGCCAGTCAGTGGGAACAGGGTCCAAGGTGACAGTCACTCTGTCAAATGATATAGTGTATTTAAAAATACTTTCTTGCAGAATTGTAGCTTGTTGCTATGCCTACATGATATGTTATTCAGGATACCCCCCCCTTGAGGTAAACTTGTGCCTAAGGCGTCTGTATCCTCTCAGCACCTGGTTCCCTTTCAGACATTCTAGGCCGTTGTCTCTTACTTGGGCCACTCTCCCGTACTTTTTTGTACTCGGAATTAATCTTTTTTTACCTCCAAGGAAGGGTCCTTAGAGAAAAGGGGAAAGTGCTGCCCTGAGATTCCAGACCCACATGTGGCATTAAAATGGCCTGATCCTTCGTTACAGGCAGGTGCACGGTGAATCTGAAAGGGGAAGCTCGAGAACTGGGCCTGGGCAGCGCCAGGCAGTGGCGGGATAGCCCCCGCCCCATCAGGCGGTTTTTCAAGTTCCCTCTTGACTCTGTCTTTTCTCCTGTTGGGCTCTTCTCTTCTGATAAAATGATGTGGGGAAAGGCATGTCCCTGACTTCCAGGGAGGTGACATTAGGTTCCCTTTCTTTCCCTCTCTCTCCAGGTGCCAAGTTCTCCTGATGACATGTGTTCTGCCCCACTGGGCTCTGGGGGCAGTGTCTGGTGCTGTTGATGCCCTTGTTCGAACTTTCCAGAATGGATAGTCCTCCAAAGCTGACTGGAGAGACCCTCATCGTCCACCACATCCCCTTGGTGCATTGTCAAGTCCCAGACAGGCAGTGCTGTGGAGGGGCAAGTGGAAGTGGTGGGGGCACAAGACCCAACCCCTTCTGCCCACCCGAATTGGGCATCGCCCAGCCTGATCAAGACCTCGGACAAGCTGACTCCTTGCTGTACAGCAGTCTGCACTCTGCTCCGGGGGGGTCTGCACGGTCTGCAGACAGCACCAAGAGTAGGAGTCGGGATGGAAGAGGCCCCGGGGCCCCTAAACGACACAATCCCTTCTTATTGCAGGAGGGTGTGGCTGAGCCAGGACTCGTCGACCTGTATGACGACGGTATTGGCGGCAGTGCCACCCAGCAGTCCTTCCACCTGCACAGAACCGGCCAGCCCACCTTCCATCTAGCCTCTTTCCAGTTGCCACCACCTGGCCCCAGAGTGGGCAGACCATGGGGGGCAACACGTAGCCGGGCTGGAGTAGTGGAGGGGCAGGAGCAGGAGCCGGTGACCACCTTGGATGCCCAGCAATGCGGCACAGGCCACTGTTGCCGGCCAGAGCTGGAAGCAGAGACCATGGAGCTGGATGAGTGTGGGGGACAAGGGGGCAGCGGCAGTGGGGGTGGAGCCAGTGATACCTCTGGCTTTTCCTTTGACCAGGAATGGAAGCTCAGCTCAGATGAGTCCCCGAGGAACCCCAGATGCTCAGGCTCAGGACCCCAGCACTGCCGCTGCAGTAGCACATCTAGCCAGTCTGAGGCAGCCGACCAGTCCATGGGCTACGTGAGTGACTCATCCTGCAACAGCTCCGACGGTGTGCTGGTCACCTTCAGCACCCTCTACAACAAGATGCATGGCAACTCCCGTGCCAATCTCAACTCTGCCCCGCAGTCTTGCAGCGACTCTTCCTTCTGCAGCCACTCAGACCCTGGCGCCTTCTACCTGGACCTGCAGCCCTCCCCAACTGAGTCCAAGATGTCTTGTGAGTCCCATCACCCTGACAGTGGAGGACGGGACGGGGGCTATGGTTGTCCTCACGCCTCATCTCCTGAGCTTGATGCCAACTGCAACTCCTACCGCCCGCACTGTGAGCCCTGCCCAGCGGTGGCCGACCTCACAGCCTGCTTCCAGAGCCAGGCCCGCCTTGTTGTGGCCACACAGAATTACTATAAACTTGTCACCTGTGACCTGTCCTCCCAATCATCCCCGAGCCCAGCTGGCTCTTCCATCACCAGCTGCTCTGAGGAACACACCAAGACAAGTCCCGCACCAGGTCCAGGTATAGACACAGACCCCGGCCCAGACACAGGCCTCGGCCAGCCCTCTGAGTATTACCTGTTCCAGAAGCCAGAAGTCCAGACGGAGGAGCAAGAAGCAGTGGGTTCCTCAGCGGAAGCAGCTGCTCCTGTGAGCCCTACGGTGATTGAGGGGCAAGTGTACACTAATACTTCACCCCCCAACCTTAGCACTGGACGTCAGCGTTCTCGAAGCTACGATCGCAGCCTTGAGCGCAGTCCCCCAGTACGCCTGGGCTCACTGGAACGCATGTTGAGTTGCCCAGTGCGCCTGAGTGAGGGCCCTGCAGCCCTGGCTGGGCCAAGCTCCCCACCCAGGCGGGTCACCTCCTTTGCTGAGCTTGCCAAGGGCCGGAAGAAAGCTGCAGGCTCTGGCTCCCCCCCACTTCGAGTGAGTGTTGGGGACTCCTCCCAGGAGTTCTCACCCATCCAAGAAGCCCAACAAGATAAGGTGGGCACATTGGTTGAGGGCACGCACTGTAGCCATAGCCTACCACCCATGCCCTTGGGGCCAGGCATGGACCTAGTTGGCCCAGAGTCCTGGTCTACCCAGGTCTGTCAGAGCCCCCAGGCCAGTGAGATGCCACCTCCTGGCATCAGAGCTGTTGGACACCATGCCCAGTTGATGGATCCAGGGCCTGCTCGCCCAGGGAGCCCAGCCAACAGCCAGACCCAGAGGGATGCAAGAGCTAGAGCTGACGGTAAGGACCTGGAAGCTGGGGAATGCCGGGAGAAATGCATGGTCTCCGCAGTGACAGGCTCTGCCGCCGCCCCCATCATACACTAGCGGGACCCCAGCCTAGATGGAGCATGTTCCAGTCCAGGGCGTGTTCTACAGTTCTAATGGGGGGAAGGAGCATAGAGGGTTAAAAAAAGACTAAGGAAACAAAATCAACAGGACTTAGAAATTGTTGTATTGGGAAAGGAAGTACTCAGAAGAGTGGTTCTAAGCCTGGATGACTGAAAAGATGATGCTAGCGTGGGTAGGACTGCAAAGAAAGTCACAGATTTCCTGGGAAAAGGCTAAGGTGTAAGCTCAGTTTGGACACTTCGGAGTTTGCAGGGTGCTCTGGGGTTATGTCCAGCAGGCAGACCACACTGGGTGTCGGTGATGAGTGATCAAAGACACTCTTCAAAGCCTGGGACCTGACTCTTGACATGTAAACTTCCTAGGTCAGCTCTTTCCCTGTTTATTTTATTACACTTTAGGTGATTATTTTATAAACACTCTACGTTAAGTGGGTCCTGGTGGCAGATGAGAGGGACAGTTTCTGTCCTTAAGGAATTCCCACTAAGGATGGAGACAAAAAAGGAAACACTTAATTAAAATCAGAAATGGCGGTGCATGGTGCTGGTCTATGAAAAACGATATCTGCTGCAATTTAAATGTCAGAGATGGGCTGCTGACACGGTTTATATTGAAGCGCAATCTAAAAAGACAATTAGGAATGGGCTTTATGGAAACTTGTAAGAACATTCTAGACTCACTGGATTGTCTTATTAAAAGGCGCAGAATAACTTGATGCTTTCCAGAATCTGCAAATAATTTGGTACAATTGTAGAAGGGTGGGAATAGAATGGTTGAAAATTTTCAGGAAGGAAAGTGGCATTGTTTTTTGTAACAGCTGAGTGGCTGCTCTGACTTGCATGGTTGTTTGGGTGAGAGGTGGATAGGAAGGTCTGCCTTCCTGGAGGTCAGGGTAACCCCGTGGGGTGCCTCTCTGTGTGCTCACCTGTGCGCTTAAAAGAGACTTGAAAAACTCAAATGCAGGCACACACAATAAAATTAATAAAAAGGTTTATTTACAAAAAGAGAAAAGAAAAAAGAAATAAATTGGTAAAAAGTCCTACCAGTTTCTCTGAGCTGGACTCTTCTTGCCTACTCAGGAAAACTCTTGTCAGTCCACACCACGGACCAATAGCCTCCCCAGCCCCAAGCTCACAGGTCAGGTATTTAAATCCCCCAAACCATTGCTTAACTCCACCCTCAGTCCTCGGCATCCTTCCTTTGGTGATGATGGAATTCTGGGAATCGTAGTCCTAGGTGTCCTGGCTCTCTCCGGCCAGAGGTGGGGGTGGGGTCCTGGGACACTCCCCCTTCCTGAGGACCACCCTCTTGCAAGGAGATAACCTTGACTGGCACATACTCGGAGTAAAAGTGGTAGTTGAAGTTATGAGTGGACCAGAGCATCCAGAAGAACGTGTACACTTATAAAAGAAACAAGGATATAGTCCTGGCAGATAAGGGCTTAAGGGCTGAACAGAGCAGCTCTCAAAGGAGACAGAAGAATTAGCCAGAAAAAGAGAGGGGGAACCAGGAGAGAGTGAAGTCACAGGAACCAAAGAAAAAGTTTTAAAAAGTTCAACCAAGTGAGTTCTGAGGAGAAAACACTAAGATTGAGACTAAAGGATTCCAAAAGCAGCATTTGGGAGTACTGAGGGTGGAAACCTGACCTCAGAGGGTTTGGTGGGTGGGGGTGGGGCAGTAAATAATTTGTATAGCAGAGTGGGTGCTGGTGGACTCTTGGGTTGTATTCTGTTGACTGCTCAAAGAAAAGTGCTTAAAAGACCATGAATTAAGTAGTATTGTCTCTGCTGCTAGGCAGATGAGTGACTTCACACTCCTGAACATGCCGAGCACTTACCTATGGAGCAGGGGCTCTCTAGGTAAGAGGAAGGTCAGAAACGGCAGGGACTGGCAAGGGTCCTTTGCAAGTCCTTTGTAACCCACTTCTTTGGGTAACCCACTTCTTTGGATTGCAGTCTCTGGTGGGTCCTGCAGTGTCCTGAGGGCCTTACATCCTGGTCAGAGGTGGGAGGAGAGGCAGTAAAGGTGTTTGTTTTTTACAGAGAAGACTTTCCTATCAAAATGCTGCTCTGTTCCATAAGTCTCCAGTGACATACTACAGGGCTCATCTCTTGATTCTTGCAAATGTTTAATTAACATATGAATGACCAATCATTGAATTCATGAATGATGAAAGAAGCTGAGATCACTTTGAGATCCAGAACAACAAACAGGATCAACATCCAAAAGGATCTTGCTGAATCTGGAAGGAACAAAACTAATAAGGCAGGGACCACTGGGAAATGCAGTATGAAGTTTGATGTGTCAACTTGAGTTGATTATGATATTTAGTTGATTGCAAATTCAGAATGAGTCAGCAGTTTGGAAGGGCTTCCTGAAAATTAAAATGACTGGATCATTTCATAGATTCCAGTAGCGAGTCTCCTCTCCTTCTCCTCCAAACCAGTGTGCGCTGGCTCACCTAGAAGTTTCCAGGCACTCCATTTTAAAAAGGAATTGAGGGACTGAGACTGTGTCACCTTGAAAAGAGCAGACTTGGGTGAATGTGGTCTGTCTCCAATTTCCTTAGGGACTATCACATAGAAAAGTGAGAAAACTTTTTCTCTCTCTTCCCTGTGGATAGTGTTATATGGCACAAAGGAAACCTAGACACCAGGGCTAACAAGAAGCAGGTTTATTGCAGCGGTGCTGCCTCAGTGGATTCTCATCCAAAGCCTGAGCCCCATCTACAGGAAGTCAGGGGCTTATGTACACTTTTAGTTTCTACAAGGTTCCAGGTGGGTTTGCATTGACAGCTGTACATGGTCAGATATTGTTATAGGGCAGGAGAGGGGCACACCCGAAACCCCAGAGCTGCCCTGTTCTAAATGGGTTCTGCCATCCGCCATATCAATACAAAGCATATAGGACCTTTTGTGGAAACAGACTTTAATACAATTAGAAAAGATAGAGAAAACAAAAAATATATTTTCTAAGTCAAGCACCCAATGTTAACCAACTCCTCGTGGGTATAAGTCCACCCAAACGGGATTGGCCCAAAGCAAGTCTCGAAAGCCTGCCACAAGTCTAGAACAGCTTTTGGCAGGGACCCACACATAAGGGTCAGAAACAGCCAGGCAATTCTGGGAGGAACCAAAATACCTCTCGGCAGGGACCCATCCAAAAGGGTCAGAAACAGTCAGACAATTCTGAGAGGAACAGAACAAAATCAAAACCAAAATCAACACAGCCATCGTTAACCTCCCCACGGGTCTCTCACCCACGTCTATTTCAATCAGTTCAGGCCAATGAAGCTTCTTTACAAGTGTCTCCGCTCCTTGGGCCTCTTCTGGCTTTCCATCCTTCTTCCGTCTCCTCCTGTCTTCTGTCTGTGTTCTGTGTCTCCTCTGTGTGCATCCTCTGTGTGCTCTCTGTGTCTCTCCTCTGTGAGTGTCCTCTGTGTGTGTTCCCAAGCTCCTTATCTCCTGCCCAGTCCCACCCTCCTTGGGTGGGACAGGGAACCTGGGACACACCCTTTCTCCTGCGGACCACCCTGTTACAATATGACGTGGCTGCGTACCAAGAGGTGAGTTGTGTGGTTGCACACCAAAGAGTGAGTAAAAGGTCAATAGTCATGGGACCCCCCGGGTCCATTCTCCGTCATGGCGGTACATGGTCCAACGTGAAGCAAGATTCATACCAGGAACTAAATTTCTTACCAGGACCTGAGCAAAAGGTTGTTACTAAACCCCCAGGCTGCTCCTCTCAGGTCACCATGCTTCAGTAGAACGCAGGCCCACTCTCCACAGTAGGCCCCTTCTTCCCTGACCTTATTCCTTTCCTTCAGATCCCATCCTGGGAACTATTGCAAGGTTTTTAAAAAGAGTGGGAATAAACAATTTAATTCAATCATGCTTTATATAGAGAGTATAACAAAGCTACAGTTGGTTGGGAGGCTCGAATCTGATAGCCAGGTCAGCTCAGTCTTGAAACTCGGTATTTAAGTAAGTGAGAAAGGAGAAGACATCCCCCACCTGAGAAGAGGTGTGCTTAAAGATGGAAATGGCATGGACTGGTGTCATTGGGGGTGGCAGGTGTGGAAGTTTGAGGGGAGAGCAGCCAAATTTGTGACTGGACAGGTAGATGCCCACCTGAATAATTTATTCTATGGAACTCAAGAGACCTGGAATAAAATAGGAAGGAAGCTGATACATGTGAAATGATGCTAAAGGCAATGAAATCAAGGTTGATAGTAGAACTTAATCCATGTAACAAATCTTTATTTCATGCCTATGTTATGGCAGGGTCTGTTAGAGGCACTGGGGATACAGTAATAAATCCCTGCTTTTCTGGAACCCTTATGAGGAGTAGTAGGCAGTAAACAGGATCGTTTCTGATAGTCTAAAAATGCTGAAAAGAAAATAAAAGAGAGCTAGACCGTAACTTGCCAGAGGGGCTGGAGTTATCAGAAAAGATCTTGCTGGAGAAATGTTTAAGCTGATGCCTGGACGATAAGATGAGTTCAGGCAGAAAGAACAGCTGGTTTGAAAGACCCTGAGATGCTAATGAACTTGGCGTGTGACTGGCACAGTGGGCGAGAGAGGATTGCTCTAGCCCTGGGGCTGCCGGGAGGGTGTAGTTTGGAAATGTCCTCTGAGACCCTCCTTAATGGGGCTGTGGTCACCGGCCCCTTAAGGCTCCCTGAAGTGAACAACTGGGGAAGGGACCAGGGAGAGGAAACCTGGCTGGTGCCCCCCATGTGTAGTGCGATCTAGTAGAGAACACTAGCCCCAGAGTCAGGCTCTCACTTAGGCTCTCACTAGCTCTCCCACTTCTTCACTGTGTGACCTTCGGCTAATGACTTATTCTGTCTAAATTTTCAATGTCTGCATCTGTCTAGCAAGGATACCGGGTGCTGCCTCCCAGGGTCAGGAGCCACCTGTGCAGTGAGCCACACCCAGGGTCTCAGGGGTGTGGGTGCTTCTAGCGCCACCTTGTGTTCATTGAGGTGTTTACAGTGCTTGGTCGGATGAGCCATCCATGCCCTCAGCAGGTCCTGAGATCCAGGGTTGGAGGGCTGTTGACCTGAAAACTGGCGGAGCGGACAGGAGAGGATCAGTCGTGGGGAGCACTCCGCCGTGTAAAGGCACCAGACGTGGCTTCTCAGACTGCAGTCCCGGGGTCGTGAAAGAGTGGGAACGGGGTGGTGGGTAGGGGTGACCGGAGACCGATCCTGGCACCCTATAAAGAAATGTTTTATTTTGGTTAGATTTGCTCAAGAATGAAATGTGTCAGGTTGAGTGGAGATGGGATGAGTGAAAGCTTGAAGTACATCTTGACCCTGAAAATCTGATTCTGACTCCTTTAAAGACCTTAGAAGCAAAGAAAATGATGGCTTTTCCACTGACAGAGATGGAAGTCATGGAGAAAGGAGAAAAGTGATAGACAAGAGCTGTTTAAAAATAACAAATTTAAGTGAAGGCAGATCCCTCAATCTAGAGGTCAGCAGGAAGGTCAGGGCTAAAGATGTGGGTTCAGGAGTCACCTCTGTGATTTTCTGAACTTGAAAAATGCAGTGGAGAAAGTGTGAAGTGAGGTATAAGAATTGAGCCTTAAGATCCACTTGGAAGTGAAGATGATGAAGGACTGAATGACCAAGAGGTACAAGACCGTTTAGCACCCTGAGAATAATAGGAAAAGGTTGACAAAGGAAGGAGGGAGAGTGTCACGTCCCAGACTTGGATTACTCCCACCCCCCTCAATTCCCGCAGCCCAGGTCCTCCCCACCTCGCCCATGTTCCCCAGTGAGCATCATCTCCTTTCTGCTGCTTTGCTTCCTCATGTGGGGCTCAGTGTCTGTCTGTCTGTCTGTCTGATTCTTCTCCATCCCTGTTGCCACAGGGGGTGGTGCTGAGAGCCGGCCAGTCCTTCGCTACAGCAAGGAGCAGAGACCAACCACGCTGCCCATCCAGCCCTTCGTGTTCCAGCACCACTTCCCCAAGCAGCTGAGCAAGGCGCGCGCCCTCCACAGCCTGTCCCAGCTCTACAGCCTCTCAGGCTGCAGCCGGGCGCAGCAGCCTGCCCCCCTGGCTGCTCAAGTCGCAGCCCCAGCTTCTTCAGGGGAATCAGTGGCATTGGCCAACAGAGGTGCCAGGAAAGCTGGGCCAGAGCCAGAAACCTCACGGCCATCACCCCTGGGCAGCTACTCCCCCATCCGGAGTGCTGGCCCCTTTGGGCCCAGCACCGACTCTTCGGCCTCCACTTCCTGTTCCCCTCCCCCGGAGCAGGTCACAGCCACAAAAAGTTCACCCCCATGGAGCCACTCCTGTCCTGCTGTCCAACCTGCCACCTCCCAGCAGCCACAGAAAGAGGATCAGAAGATAGCGCCCTTGGCTGAATACCGACTCCATGGAACAGGAAGCCTGCCTCCTCTGGGCTCCTGGAGATCTAACCTCAGCCGCACCGAGAGCCTGGTCCGGGGAGGGGGTGAAGGCAGCATGGCCACCAGACCCAGTAATGGTATGAACTTCACCCCTTCCACCCGCTGACTTCACCCCAGCACTTCTCCTTCCTGGGGTCAGAGGTTAGATGTTTGCATCTCTTTCCCCAGTTATCTCTGGATGATATCCTCTAATGGCCGACCCTCCTATTTCATAGGGGCCCACTGGGTGGGTATGGAATGCTCTTTCCTGGTAACTCTTACCTGTCTCTCCTGCTGTCCATTCTGTTTCCAGCCAACCACCTATCTCCTCAAGCACTCAAGTGGCGGGAATACAGGAGGAAGAACCCACTGGGGCCACCTGGTTTGTCAGGGAGCCTAGACCGAAGGCCACAGGAAGCTCGGCTGGCCCGAAGGAACCCCATCTTCGAGTTCCCTGGCTCCCTCAGTGCTGCTGGCCATCTGAACTGCCGACTGAACAACGGTATGTGGCCCGGTCCCCCGTGTGCCTAGGGAAGGCCCTGCCACAGCTGGGAGGGACGAGAGAAGGGGCCAGTGCCGGCGTGTGTCTGCGGGCGTGAGGCACAGACCTGAGCTGTGGCTCTTGGAAAAAGAGTTGCTCAGGATTGGTTTTTCTCTTCTTTCCAGGCCAAGTAGTGAAGCCATTACCACTGACCTGTCCTGACTTTCAGGACCCCTTTTCTTTGACTGAGAAGCCTCCAGCTGAGTTTTGTCTGTCCCCAGATGGCAGCTCAGAAGCCATTTCCATTGACCTGCTTCAGAAAAAAGGTGACTCTTGCCCCCGGCTCAGGCCGGAATTTCTGTTATCATTTGTGCCTGTTTGTGCCCGGTGCTTATTACCTAGCTCTCCAGAATATTTCCCTGTTTTAAAACGCCAGGTGCTGGGAAGGAATTAGGGAGCACAGAACAGAGACAGACTCTTGTGTGTATACTGTGGGTATGTGCGAGTGAGCCGGGGTCACTTAAGAATCAGGCTTCTTGCTCTTCCCTGAGGTAGCTAAGTGTAGTGCGGGAGACTGCCATCTCGTAAATAAATGCCCATGAGCTTTAACCGGGCCTAGCGGCGTGGATAACCGCGGTGGTAATATCTACCGTGGAAGATGAGGGCTGAGAACCACTCTATTTAGTCCATAAAGGGCCACTGAGATGGCAAGGAGAAACCTGGGTGTGATTGTGGGACAAAGGGAAGAAGCCTGTGAAAAGCGAGAAAGGTGAGGCTACAGGCCCGCGCAGACAGAGTGCGGGATTCAAAGCTTAGGGGGAAGAAAGAACCTCAGGCCTCGGGAAAGAAGGGAACAGCCCCCTCCAGGAGGGAAAGCGGGCCAGGGGGGCAGGGAGGGGTCCGGAGGGTAGATGTAATACAGCTCTGTCCTTTGGGAGGAGAGGGAATTGAAGGAATTCCTGACCAGGGGCCTCTGTTCTCCGTGGGAAGAACCAAGGTCTGGAGAAAAGGGGTGAAGGTTTGACTTTGTGACTTGAGGGAGTGGCAGTGGGCCCTGCAAGGCACACATCAAAGAAGTGCCCTTCTCAGCCTGTGAGTGGCAGCAAGTAGCCTGGCTTCTCAGAGTGGAGAAGACTGATAGCTGGACGGATCTAGAATTGGAGTAAAAAGGCGAGGAAGTTAGGACCTTGAGGGTCTTGACAGTGGAATCCTGGAAGTGGGTTCAAGCTGGGAGGTGAAAACAAAAATCGAGAGGCTTTTGAGAACTGGGCAGAAACAGAAAGGAGCCAGGCCTGGATGCCATGATGTGAGAACAGAGAGCGCATGGGGGCCCTCCCCTTTCCCGCTGAGGACTCAGTCCCGGCTGAGTTGCCTAAGGACTTGCTCACTCAAATTTTTGTTTGCAGGACTAGTAAAAGCTGTTAACACCGCTGTGGACCTCATCGTGGCCCATTTTGGCACAAGCCGGGACCCTGGGGTGAAGGTAGGCAAGCAGCTGTGGAGGGCGGCGCTCTCCCCTGCGGACCCTCACCTATTTTGCGCAACCGCCTTCCCTTCCTCTCTTGCCTTTAGACCCCAGAGTTGGATACTTAGAGTTGGGGAACCCAGAGAAGCACCCTGAGCACTGATAAAGAGAGTCAGGGAGGACCACGGTCAGGCTTCCAATGACTCCCTGTATTTCCCCACTGCACGTTCAGGCAAAACTGGGCAACAGTTCTGTGAGCCCCAATGTAGGCCACCTGGTCCTGAAGTACCTGTGCCCTGCGGTCCGGGCCGTGCTGGAGGACGGGCTCAAGGCCTTTGTGCTCGACGTCATCATCGGGCAGCGGAAGAACATGCCGTGGAGTGTGGTTGAGGCCTCCACGCAGCTAGGTAAGTGCCGAGGGGCAGGAAGGGTTGAACTCGGGCTGAACTCAGATTCCAGAGATCGGGCGTGTGACCTTCCCTGACTTCCTGCAGGTCCATCCACCAAGGTCCTGCATGGCCTCTACAACAAAGTCAGCCAGTTCCCAGAGCTCACCAGTCACACCATGCGCTTCAACGCCTTCATTCTCGGCCTGCTCAAGTGAGTGCGGGGCAGCAAGACCCCTAAACACCAAACCCCGGGACTCTGGCCTCTGAGGAAGCAGTTCCCTAGACTGAAGCCGAGAGGATGGATCTGCCCAGGCTCACTTTCTCCCCACCTGGCCACAGCCTCTCAAGAGGTCACTGGTCTCCCACTGCGACCCTGGTCTCCCCCAGCACTGCTTTTACAAATCCATGATCTCACTTACTTGGAAATTAATCTGGTTTCTCAGTTTCTCTGATCCTCCTAATTCCAGCGCTGCCTCCAAATCCAGCTTGACCGGAAGTCCACCTTAGGGCCCACGTCACAACATAGTACCCTTCTTTCTCAAGCTCGGGTCATCCACCTTGGCGCTGAGCTGCCGTGTGCTCTCACTTAGTAGCTACCGTGACTCTTGGGCCCTGTGTGAGCTGACTCCATTCCAGGAGGAAGTGAATGGTTTATGAATCACACGTTCACACTCCCCACACCCCCACTGACTTCCCAGTTAACCAGATAGCATCCCTGCCACAGGACGATGTTCACCTGTACCTCCGCTTGTGTCTGACCCCTGTGTCTGTCTCTTTGTACCTGACCCTCCGGCTATGTCCACACAAGACTCAACTCTCTTCACCTATCTATCTCCCTACAGCATCCGGTCCCTGGAATTCTGGTTTAATCACCTCTATAACCATGAAGGTAATGCCCAGAATCCTGCTCTGTCTGCAAACTCAGTAGAGGCTGGACCTTAGAGGATCCACAGGGGGTGGCACAGCTGTCCCTTAGGAGGCCAGAGGTGGGGAGGGGGCCACACAAGTTCTGCCCCTCACAGTCTCGGGCTTCTCCCCAATCCCTGCTCAGCTTCTGCTTGAGGTAGAGCCTTGGAGTCGGCAGGGTACTTAGGCAATCTGGAAGTCAGGGTGGCCAGGAGCCCCAACCCCTCTTTCCTCTGAACTCGGGGTTGCCATGTCAGGTGATGACATCTGTGCACTGCACGACCGCTGGAGGCATCGTTCGCCTGTGGGACGTCCGTGTGGCCCGGCACCACCTGTGCACTCTGTGCGGCAGCTCTGCCCGGGTAGTTCTTCAGAGGCCCACAGCCGGGCCAGGCTGCGCTGCTTGTGTGGCTCAGTCCCCCCCTTTCTCTCTCCCCAGATATTATCCAGACGCACTACCAGCCGTGGGGCTTCCTGAGTGCGGCACACACTGTGTGCCCCGGCCTCTTCGAGGAGCTGCTGCTGTTGCTCCAGCCGCTGGCCCTGCTGCCCTTCAGCCTCGACCTGCTGTTCCAGCACCGGCTGCTGCAGAGCGGGCAGCAGCAGCGGCAGCATAAGGAACTGCTGCGGGTGTCCCAGGGCCTGCTGCTCTCTGCCCACTCGACGCTGCAGCTGACCCGGGCCCGGGGCCAGGAGGGCCCCGGAGACATGGACAGGGCAGCTCATGGGGAGCGGATGAAGGGTGTGGGTGCCCCAGAAGGTGGAGAAGACGAGGAGGAAGAGGAAGAGACAGAAGAGGTGGCAGAAGCAGCTGGGGCCTCAGGACGTGGCAGGTGGGCCCGAGGTGGGCAGGCCGGCTGGTGGTACCAGCTCATGCAAAGCTCCCAGGTCTACATCGATGGCTCCACTGAGGGTTCTAGGTTCCCCCGTGGTGGCAACAATAGCAGCAGCGGCAGTAGCAGTGAGAAAAAAAGGGGGGGAGGAGGAGGGGGGCCACCTCCCCGAGAGGGAGTAGTGGAGGGAGCCGAAGCTTGCCCTGCCCCTGAGGAGACACTTGGCCGAGACAGGGGCTGGCCCTTCTGGATGGGGAGTCCCCCTGACTCTGTGCTGGCTGAACTGAGGCGCAGTCGGGAAAGAGAGGGGCCAGCTGCCCCCCAAGCAGAAAATGAGGAAGGAGCCTCAGAGCCTTCACCTGGGGGCATCAAGTGGGGACACCTCTTCGGGTCCCGGAAGGCTCAACGGGAAGCCCGACCCACCAACAGGTGAGAGTGAGCCCAGGGTGTAGATGGAGGGAGTTGGGGAGCCTGATCTGAGCCAGGGCATGGCCAGACCCAGAGCCCTGCCCGCTCCCCACTAGGCTGCCCTCCGACTGGCTGAGCCTGGACAAGTCCGTGTTCCAACGAGTGGCGCAGACGGTGGGTGCCCGCCGGGAGCCAGAGCCCAGGGAGAGCCTGCAGGAGCCTCCCTCTCCAGGCCTGCCCTCCAAGCCTCCGTGGTGAGCCCTGGGAAGTGGGTTGGGACTGGGCTCAGCCTCGTGGGTTCTCTCTGACCCCCACTTGTCGTTCTGCAGCGAGGTGAAGGCACTCTGCCACCACCTGGCCACAGGCCCCGGACAGCTGAGCTTCCACAAGGGAGACATCCTGCGGGTGCTGGGGCCAGCGGGAGGAGACTGGCTGCGCTGCAGCCGCGGCGCTGACACTGGCCTGGTGCCTCTGGCCTACGTGACCTTGACCCCAACTCCAAGTTCAACCCCTGGAAGCAGCCAAAACTGAGGCCTTGTGCATGCTGGTGGCCTCAGGGACCCTCATAACCCCCCGACTCAGCCTGAGAGCCCTTCCCAAGCCCTGGGCTTGGCTACAGAGAACAAACTGAGAACTGGGGGCCACGTATCCCTGTACTCAGTATTAATTACTCCCCCAACTGTCCCAGCGACCTCATCCAGACCTCCACCCAGGAAAGGAGGGAGGGGACGCAGCACTGGGCCACCAGGACCGCCCCGGCCCACGTGGGCCGGCATTTCCACGGGTACAGACAAGCGTGTCCCTGTGGAGTGAGGAGCCCAGAGGCAGGCGGGGCGGTGAGAAGGACGGGTGGCAGTATTGGGGCCAGGTGCCGAAGCCCCCAGCTGTAAATAGGCTGCGACCAGTGCCTGCTGGTCAGAAGAGGGACGAGGCGCCCAGGCTTCTGTTTATGTATTTATTTATTTATTTATTACACCTATTAATAAAAAAGGTGCTTGGCCTCCAAACCATTTTCTCTTTGTGCCTCCCCTCATCCTCCAGCCCCCACGGATGGCTGGATAAGATGAAAAGGGAAGAGAGAACTTGAAGTCCAGGTGTCCCTACACCAGGAGCTGCTTCTGCGGGGTGCTGAGGCCCAGGGCATCTTGGGTGAGATGCCCATACGTGCGGCCAAACTGGAACTTATACCCTGTGTAGTGAAGAGAATCTGTCATTTGTAGCCAGTGGCATGGCAAAACCGTTTACTTCTCAGCCAGTGGCCTAGACCCTCCCAGCTGCCTTCTAAAATTGGGTCTTATTCTCCACTCCGAGCTACCTCAGTTTCCTTTTCTACGCAGTGATAAAGCTGAACCATGAGATCTGAGGTCCCCCCATAGCTATAGTTCCAACTTCCAACCTCCACCCAGGGCCCTCACGCAAATCTTTGTCTCCAAAGCCTCTCTCTAGGACCATCCTCACCTGGCACATAGCCCCCGTAGTGAGGTATAAGGCCCAGGTTAGGAGGGTGGCTCCTGGAAAGCGGGGGGAGACGTTTGGGGTCCTTCTGGGATGTGCCCTGTGAGTGCATCTGTCCAAATTCCTGCAGGGCCTGGTTGGTGAGCACGGGAAAGCTGGAGCCAAAGAGGAAGCGGGCACGGGGCACATAACCAGTGAAGCCTGCGGGGATGGGGTGCTGAGTCCAGACATCCTGAGGGGCCCCCATGCCTCTGGCCACTTCCCCCTCCTCTCACCTGACATGAAGAACTTTTGAGGATCTTTGTCATCCATGGAATAGGGGGAAGCCTTGCGGAGGGAAGTTGGTAGCAGAAAAACAGGCCTATCAGATTCAGCCCCTGTGCTCCGCACGAGTCCCAGGGAGGTGGAGCTGGCTGTCCAGCCCACCCCCCCGTACCCACAGCCATGCTACCCATGGCCACCCCAGGCCTGGACCCACAAAGGTAAGGCTCCCCACTCCCACCCCACCGTACTCCCCGCCAGCCTTCTCCTCACTTGTTCCGCCTCCTGCCCCAGCTCTGCCTCCTTCGCCTCCAGCTCTGGCTCTGCCTTTGGCTCTTGGCCTTTCTCCACATCTTCTCCCTTGCTCTTCTTTGGCAGCTCTCGAGTGCCATGCCCCCCGTGCCGCTGAGTAAAATTACTCAGAGCCTCAGCCCAGACCTGGCTGCAGTTCTTGGCAAAGATGAATTGTGCCTGGGGTACAAAACCTGAATGGGCAGAGGATAAGGAAGGTTTCTGTTAGTGTTTGGGACACACATTCTGGGGTGGGGGCCCCTGTTCATACCTGGGTGCCTACCTGTGTACCCAGGGATCATGCTGGAACTGAGCCGTTCATGTCCACGCCTGACAGGCAGGCTTCCTCTGGGAACCTCGGGAGATCTTGGAGGCCGAATGGGAGGCAGAAGTGTGCGATGGGCAGGGGGCCAGGCTAGGCCCGGAGAACCGCGAAGTAGCTTACCGGTCATCTGCCCATAGGTCTGGCCCATGCTGAAGCGAAGTAGTGGGCAGTGTCCAGAGTACCTGTAGCACAGGACTCAGTCACCTCCAGAATCCCCTGCCCCACCATCCCCAGAGACCTCCCAGAGACCTCTGAAGCCCTGATCTTTACCGGACTCAGATGTGGAGCAGGCATTGCTCAGCGCTGCATTTTCAGCCCTTCCCCTCTGCTGTTACTGTTACCATGGAGCGGAAAACACAAAGCTTCCTGGCGGGCTCTGCTACCACTAGTCCTTTGCTTTTGCTTTTTCATCCAACACCATAGCTACCCCAGCCCTGGGGCCCCACAACCCGAGTGTCTGCCCCCAAGGCCTGGTGGTCCAAGTCCCATATCCCTACAATCCTCAGAAGCAAGCAGGGGTGTTCTCTGGGTAACAGTCTTACCCCGGGATATAATGAGGGTTCTGAGGGCTCAGCCCGGGTGTGAAGGAGCTGGTCATAGCTCTGGGAACCCTGGCAGTTGCTTTTGTTTCCTTGTGAGCGGAGACCCTGGTGTGCGTGCAGGCTCTGGCGTGCTTGCGGCCCGTGTCTAGGGCTGGCGGGCAGAGCCAGAGGCAGGAGGTGGGGCTAGGGGAGGAGAAAAGGGAGGGGGCCTTGGTGTGACGGCTGCCCAGCCAAGGCCAGGGAGAGCGAACAGCAGAGGCTCACTGTCCGGCTACCCCGGGGTCAGTGCAGCCTGCTCCCAGGGGATGGAGGAGGCCGAGGGGCACAGTGTCCGCTCTGGGACGCAGGGAAGCCCTGAGGTAGGAGGTGGGAGAGCAAACCCTGCCGGGTCCCCTGAGCTCTGCCGCAAAAGAGGACCCTTCTTTCTTGAGCACCTGCCTGAGGAGATGTGGATTCTGCTCTTTGCCTTGGTTGAGGAGATGGGCTCCTGGGAAAAGAAGTCTCAGAGGGGAGGTGATAAATGATAGGTGACCGGGGGAAAAGGGGGCCTAGAGACCTCTAGGCAGTGTCTTTATTTTATTATATGTTGAGTTTATTTTCAGTAGTAATCTTTTAAATTATTTATAATCTACTATAATCTGGATCGTCATCCAACCAACACGCCATGCTCTGCTGAGCACCCTGTGTGGTGGCAGATTGTGTCCTAGGGAGGAGCCAGAAAATCTGAGCTCCCTGTGACTTTGGGCAAGTCATTTAGTGTCTCTGAACCCCACCACCCTCATTCATAAGATGCCAACACTACTGCTCCCCCACTACCGATGTGAGGCTCACGGTAATGTGTGTGGATGCCTTTGGTAACAATACAGGCCGTGAAGCCAGAACGGTGGGGAGAGTCGGACTGTCATGGGCTCCTGGTGGCTCATGGCCATTCTCTGAGCAGTGATTAGCCTCTGAACCTGAATTCCCTTAACTCTAGTAACTGCAGCTGAGATAACTTAATCTGCCAAGGTGCTGTTAAGGATAAAATCAGACAGTGTGTGTGAAGGAACGAACTTACACTAGCATCTGGCTCACAGCTACTACATTTTCTTCCCCATTGTCTAGTATTATCTCTAAGTTTCTAACAGGGAAGAACAATGAAAGGCTTGTAAATTCAGCGGATTTTCTTACCGCAGGATTCAAAGGAAGGAGACCGGAGGGTAATGTTGGAACTTGAGGCTAGGGGGCAAGTTAGAATTTAAGAAACAATTCAAATTCTAAGGGAGGTGAAATAAGAACCGAAAGAAGAGATCTCAGAGCAAGGAGCTGGGGACTCAACTCTGGGGCTGAGGCAGGGCAGGGCAGCCCATCTTTCCAGAAGGCAGAGCCTCTTCTTCTCTCCACTCTGCTCTGAGACTGGCAGAGCCTGGGCAGACCACGCATGCGTCACTGGCTTCTCAGGAATTGCACAGAGTACTGGGCCCCAAGGAACACATTTCATGCTCCTCACTGTGCTGGCTGCTGAGGACAGTGGACATCGCAGGGGACTTGGCTCATAGTTAATATGCTAGAGAAAGGGTGGGAGCTGTGGGGAGGGCTCAGGATAGCAGCGCTGTGTCAAGGATAACAGCCTGGACTATGAATTCTGTGTCAATGTTGGCTGTACACCTCAAACCTATTCTCAGCCTCCATCTTCTTTCTTCCTAACAGACTCTCAGCTTGTTTTTCTGAGCAGCCAAAAACTTCAGGGGAGCTTGGAGCCAGCTCTCAGAAGGAGTCTGGATTAGTTTAAGCCTGTTGTAAATGGTCCTGTTCCCCCTGGCCAGGTGGGTCGGCATGGGCTGTGGCACTGTGGACAAGAAGAGGGAAAGCCCGCTGGGGGGAGAGTGAGCTCTGGGGAAAGTTTATGTACTCTTAAAATACGCACAATCAGAGAGAGTCTTTTCCTGCCTGTAGGATTCATATGCTGCTGCAACTCCGGCGGAAGGCTGAGTAGCCTGGGGGCAGCACGCACATGGCAAGGACGGGGGTCTCAGTCGGAAGGCCTGGTGTCTGGCGCTCATGTACAGCCACCGAGTTAGCCAGGCTTTTTATATGAAATCATTATAGATAACACCACTTGAAGTTTTCTTTTACTTACAACCAAAAACATCATCACATAAAAAAAGTTCAAATCCTAACTTCACTAGAGAGACGGACCTTGGCCGAATTCATCTGTAAAACAGGAAGATGAATGTTATTAACTCGTTGAGTAGGATAAGATAGATTAGATGATGCATATAAAGCAATTAGCACAATGTCTAACTTATACTAACTAAATAACAATTCACGGTGTTTTGTTGGGATTTGGTGGGAATGGGGGAAAGAAAAGGGTTGAGGACAGTAACAGAGAGAATGGGGGTACAGGGGATAGAATCTGTGATGTTCAAAAACGGAAAATTTTAATTTGAAGTTGGGGTATAGACTTTGACATAAAGACTAGAACAAATGCCATAGAAAAGACCATGGCAATTAGAATCATGGACTGAGCAAATACAATTTAGGGAACAGGTTAGATTTATGGTTTGTGACGAGCCATACTCCTCTTGGTGCCACAAGCCACTCCTACAGGCAAAATGGCCCGTTAAGGATTGTTTCCATCTGTGTAAACAGTAGTTCTAAGTAAGGCCTCCCTGGTGGCATAGGGGTTATATCTCAGCGCTGTCACCACCACAGCCTGAGTTCAATCCCCGGTCAGGGAGCTGGCCTACATATAGCACAGCAGACCTCTCCTGGCTCACCTGCCGCTCCCCTCAGCAGCGTATTTCAGTAGATCCGCCTATTCTGCTCCCAACTCTGTCTCTGGTGAATCTTCTCAGCCCTTGCACCTCTGGCCTATACCCCAGCTCTTTTACATAAAAATTTTTTTAAAAAGAAATATGATTTTTTTAAGTAGCTTAAGAAGTCAAAACATTGTAAAAGAACACCAGAATCTGAATAAGGATGACTTATTGCTGTGCATAGGGGGCTCTAAAAACTGGCTGGGTGGTTGAGTCCTGGCAGGGCATGAACTTACAGTATGAGCTTGGGCAAATCACACTTAACATCTGTGAGCCTCAGTTTCCACATTTGAAAAATGTAAAATTACATTCCACAAATGTAAAACACTGGATGGTTATTAAGATTTTCCAATTCTAATTCCTTTCTCTATTCGCCAATGCAAGTATTATATGGACTAAAAAGTAATAAAATTGTTTGAATAACAGAGACTGATATGCTTTCAGAGTCATTTATAAGTGCAACCATATTTTTTTAAGTTCCCTCACTTGCAGCCCCAAGTGAGATTTACTTAACTACAAGTTTTCCAAAAAATAGGCTATTATCCAGATAGCACTGCTCTGAGCTTAGATAGAGGGTGGATCAAAGCAAAGGAAATGGCACAGTCTCTCTGGCCTTTACACATAAGCTATCCTTCAAGCCTACAAGGATCAATATTAATTTATTCAGCCCACTAACTTTTATTAAACATTTTTTTAAGATTTATTTTTTATTTATACATACAAGCTGGGGTACAGGCCAGAGGTGTGGGGCGGCGAGAGGGTTCACCAGAGGAAGAGCGGGTAGCAGAACAGGCAGATCAATGGAAATACACTGCTGAGGGGAGCAGCGGGCAAGGCAGGAGAGGTCTGCCGCGCCATGTGGGATTCTCCCTACCTGGGCGTCGAACTCGAGTCGTGACAGCTGCACAGTGCAGCGCTTAACCGCTGCGCCACCAGGGAGGCCCTTATTAAACATTTTTGCAAGGCATGGGCCTCGCTGGTGGCGCAAGGGGTTAAGTCTCAGCACTATGAAGCTATCAGCAACCACTGCAGCACAAGTTCTATCTCTAGCCAGGAGCGTTCCACATGGCACAGCAGACCTCTCCTGCCTCACCTACTGCTCCCCTCAGCAGTGTATTTCAGTCAGTCTGCTGTTCTGCTCCCCACTCTGTCTCTGGTGAATCCTCTTACCACCTCCCACACACACACCTCTGAGCTACACCCCAGCTCTTGTATGCATAAATAAATAAATCTTTAAAAAAAATTGTTTTGCAAGGCAATCACCTGGTTGATACAGAGATGAACAGATGAATAAAACATAATTCCTTTTCTCAATGATTCTACAGTTTCAAAGAAGAGACGGATACAGAAAAAGACAGATTAAAATAAATGCCACAACGGAGATTTAAACAAAAACAACTAACCACAAAAATTCCAACAGGGGGGCCTCTCTGGTGGGACAGGGGTTAAAGTCTTAGCACTATCAAGCTATGGGCAGCCACTGCAACATGAGTTCAATCCCTGGCCAGGGAGCTTCCCAATGGTCCAGCAGACCTCTCCTGTCTCACCCGCTACTGCCCTCAGCAGTGTATTTCAGTAGATCTTCCTGTTCTCCCCACTCTGTCTCTGGTGAATCCTCTCATCCCCTGCACCTCTGGCCTACATTCCAGTTTTTATATGCATAAATAAGTAAAAATAAATCTTAAAAAAATTCCAACAGGCACAAATAAGTCACAATTTCTCACACAAACACAATAAACCTGTAAATGCAAAATAAAAACTAGATTAACCAAACAAAAATGTTTAGACATTTTTAAAATGCCCTCTCAACTCTTGGGGTAAAGGGCAACTGCGACTACACAGCATCATTTAGAAATAAATACCAAATAAGAATTTGGGGCCTCCCTGGTGGCGCAACGGGTTAGGCGAAGCACTATGAATCTATCCAGAGCCACAGCGGCATGAGTTCGATCCCCGGCCAGGGAGATTCCCACATGGCGCAGCAGACCTCTTCTGCCTCACCCGCTGCTCCCCTCAGCAGTGTACTTCAGTTGATCCGCCTGTTCTGCTCCCCACTCTGTCTCTGGTGAATCCTCTCACCACCCCACACCTCTGGCCTACACCCCAGCTTCTATGCATAAATAAATAAATCTTTTTTAAAAAGAATTTGATTAAAGTTGAGTTCAGAGTCCATTTCGCTCGTGCATACTGACATGATGATTAAGGATATTGATTAGATCCTGGCTTCATCCCTTCCTAGCTGTATCACCTTGGGCAAGTTAGTAAGTCTCTCTGTATCTCTTTTTTCCTTATCTATAAAATGAGAATGGTAATAATGTAAGGATGAACTGAAATGGAAAGTGTAAAGCAGAATAGTTGCTGGCAACTAACAAACTGTCAATATTATTATTAAAGAATTGTTCCAGCAAGAGCTATTTGTGTTATAGAAAAAACTGTCTACTTTTGCTGGGTCAGAGGAAGAGAATCAAGAGTGAGAGGTTATATAAAGAATGAATTCAATTTCAGGAGTATCCAAGGAAAGAACTATATAGCCTGCTTTACAGCCTTGTGGAAACTGGAATTGAAAACTTGAAAGCTAACAGAAAAGAGACTTAGAAGGAGTCAATGAAATATGAGGAGAATCAAGAAACCAAATGAAGAAAGTAATTCGATATGTGATAATGGTGTTATGGTTACAGAGAAAATGATCTTAGGCAATAGTGCTAATAAAGTATCCTGATAACTGCAACTATTTTCAAATGGTACAATTAAAAAAAATTCATATTATCTATTACAGCATACCAAATTACTCTGGAGAGAGAGAAACAAAACAGACATGCCAAAATGTTAACAATTGTTGGATCTAGGTGAAGGTAGAAGGTGTTCATTGTGCATACCTTCAACTTTTCTGCATGCTGAATATTTTTGTAATAAAGAGATAGTGGAGGAGACTGTTTTGAGAATACATAATCAAATACATTCATTAACTTGAATGTTAACTATATACCCCTAGCCTGTAGATTGCAGTCTCAATACCATTTCCAACAAAAAGGAACTATTAATCACTGGAAAAAAACAGTTGATAGCAGTTCTAGTTTAGGAATGTACAAAATGATCCTGGAATATTTTATAATATCAAATAGCAAGAAACCTTAAGGGTCATATCAAAAGAACTCAGGTACCAATGAATAATTTCCTACTGGACAAAATAGGACAATTTAAGCATCAAAAATATAGAGAAAAAAAAACTACTGGCCATAACACATATTATCTACATAGGTGTTAATTATGAGTTCATAACAGTACAAAAAAAAAACTTCATTGGGCTCCTTGGAGGATGTTAGAACCAACTGATTACATTGAAAGCTGGTTAAATAAGAGGAAAACAAGCATTTTTTTCCTTCTCTTTTCTACATAAAAAATACCTCTGGGTAACAACAATATGGAAAGTTTTCTCTTTGTAAAGGTATTCTACCTAACAAACGAAAAAAAAACAAGGGTCTCCCTTGTGGCTCAGGGGTTGAGGTCTCAGTGCTATCAAGCTATCACCAGCCACTGCCACTGCAGAATGAGTTCGATCCCCTGCCAGGGAGCTGGCCCACATGGCACAGCCGATCTCTCCTGTCTAGCCCACTGCTCCCTTCAGCAGTGTATTTCAGTAGATCTGACTGTTCTGTTCCCCACTAGGTCTCTGGTGAATCCTCTCACCCCCCACGCCTCTGGCCTATACCCCAGCTTGTGTGCATAAATAAATAAAAATAGATCTTTTTTAAAAATGATAGAATGAGAAAATTATTTTCTAACTGCTATATTAATGAACTTAGAACAGTGGGTCTCAATCAGGGACAATTTTACCCCTGAGGGGACAACCAGCTATGTCTAGAGACATTTTCAGTTGTCACAATTGAGGGAGTTGCTAGTGGCATCAGCTGGGTAGAGGCTAAGGATGCTGCTAAACATCCTGCAGTGCATAGGATAGTCCCCTATAGTAAAGAATTATCTAGTCCAAAAGGTCAATAGTGCCAGGTTTGAGAAAACTTAATGAATGTCGGTTACAATGAAATGTCGGTTACTAACATCACTGAAAGACCATCACTCACTTAAGGCAACAGTACCTTAAGAACCAACAGGTGTTCAACAAAATGGTCTGATTAATACAAGGTAAATAAGGTTTCGTAAATCTATCCACCTCTTTTGTTTTTTTCATGTTTGACATTTTTCATCATAAAAAGTTTAAAAAACAACAAAAAGATCTGCTAATAGCCTCGCTCAAGGAACATTTAACATAAACCCCTCTGCACTCTTTAATAGATGTTCCATTCCTATCTGGCTCCTCGGCTTGGAATTAATATTACCAACTACAGTAATTCTCAAACTTGGATAAAGGTTCTGATAGGTGTTGGTTATCAACTATATTATTTAAAGAAAATGAAACAAATTCCAAGTGTTCATAGATCGTATACAACTATAGAACTCAAATTCACATATAGTTGCAGATGTTAACACTAATTTAATGTGATGACTGTTTTGCTGAAACCAAATTGCCTCTGGAAGAGTGCATAAGATGCCCACGGCCAAGGCCAGGTTCTCGAATCTGCTTGTCTCCCCTGGCTCTGTCTTGTCTCCCCAACAAGTGCGGAACCTTCCCTTGCACGGTGCTCGGGACTGAATCTGGCCTTCTCTCAACCTCATATATCGTTTATGATTTAAAACCACCTTTATTCTCTTCTCAGCCCTTGACAATTGAACAGCACTTCTTGGCTCTAACTCATAAAGATAGGACTGGACAGTTGAGAGGCAGTCACGGATGCGGACGATGCTTATATTAATTTTCTTTTTGCTGGCCACAGAAACAGAGACACAACACTTAAGAATTTTTTTTGAGAACTCCGCCTCGCCCTCTCAGGCTCTGCTTCTCAAGTTCTGCCGCCCGGTTTCGCTACTAAAACCGCAGCCCCCACTCCAGCCGCCTTCCACTGCGCCGCTAGGTGGCAACCAGCTCATCAGCGCCCACAACCGTTCGCCTCCGCTCTCCACTAGTATCGAGGGATGTCCCTCATCTCCCGCGACGATTGGCTATTTCCACGGGTGAAGGGGGTGGAGCTAGAGGAAAACCGGAAGCGTTGGGTACGGAGCAGCACAGGGTCCTGAGATTGCACATGCGCACTCGGGACCCTCGACTTTAAAAGGCTAGGGGCAGCGCCTCCTCTGCCCCGAACGGTCTCCTACCAGGCGGAGAGCTGAACCTGTGGGGCTTGGGGGTTGGAGGGGGAAGTATAGTGGGGAGGAGTGGAGGTTGGGTCACCCTGATGAGGGCTGGGCTACACTGCGAGGAGCAGTAACTTTGAGAGGAGGGGTCACAATGACTGGTGAAGTCACTCTTAAGAGGAGGGGGTCTCTGCGTGGGAGCAGCGCTCAGAGGAGTGTCTCACTGAGGGGTTCTGGTACACGCTGAGGGTGGTAGTATCATACTGAGGGAAGGTCCCACGGGGGGCGGGATTGTCTCACTGAAGAAGAGGGGTCTCCAAAGGGGGTGTCTCACTGAAAAGGGTTCTCTTTAAGGGGCGGGGATCTCACGGAAAAAGGGGCTTCCCTGCAGGTGGAGGCTTCTCTGCTGAGAGAGGTCTTTGGACACAATAAAGGTCCAGGCTGGGTGGTCACTGGGCGGAGGCGCCGGAATCTGAACTGTATTCGAGGGAGGCTGGATGGAGTGAGGTGAAGTTGGGGCCACTCCTGGGCTGGGCTGACGTAGGGTTCACTACAGCCCTAGGGCATTACAACTGCCTGAGTCGGCGGAAAGTGTCAGGGAGCGCGGAGGTTTAGGGTGCAGGGGTTGAGACCCGGGAGAAATGGGCAGACTGGGGCCGGGGCGAGAGCCGGGAGATTGGGAACGCTGTGGGCTGCTTCCGATTGTGCCAGGACCTGAGGGATCTTCTTTCCTGCCCTGCTGGTCCTTGGAATCCAGGAATTGGGCCACTTCCTAAGCAGGTCCCAACCGAGTGCCCCGAGTGGAAGGGGAGAAAGGACTCCCGGATCAACTAGAAGACGTTCGAGCTGCGCGTACTCACAGTCAGCTCTTAATCCCTTCAGTTATTCAACTCGGGCCTGAAATTACTTCACCTCGACGCCCCGAAGCCACGGGCCTAGGGCGTCGCGGCCACCCGGCGCGGTCCGGGGGTGCGCACCTGAGGGGGCGTGGCCGCTGCCCCGGGCCGGGCTGGAAGGGGTTAAGAGGAGGCCCGCTCAGCCCCGCCCCCCGGCAGGCCGCGGAGCCTGAGCCCCAGCGGCGGAGCCGAGCAGCCGCCGCCCGCCCGCCCGCCTCCGCCCGCGGGGAGCCCGCCCGCCGGCGCCCGGGAGCGCCACCGCCACCGCCACCGCCCGGCCCAGGCCCAGACCCAGGCCTTGCGCGGAGCGGAGCGGAGCGGCGTCCACCCGGGCCCAGCGAGCCGGCGCGGCGGGGGCGGGCCCACGATCTCCCACAGATCTCCCGTTCTCTGGGCGGGAGCGGGAGCCCCGGCGCCCGGGATCCGGCTGGGCCGGTGCCCATGGCGAGCGCGGCCTGCCTGGGCCCCGGGGACCCTGCCATGTGAAGCAGGCCGGGGCTGGGGGCCCGGCCATGGCCGGGGAACGGCCCCCACTGCGGGGCCCTGGGCCCGGGCCCGGGGAGGCGCCGGGGGAGGGGGTCCCGGGACCGGGGGGCGCAGGCGGAGGCCCGGGCCGGGGCCGCCCCTCCTCCTACCGGGCTCTCCGCAGCGCCGTGTCCAGCCTGGCGCGCGTGGACGATTTCCACTGCGCGGAGAAGATCGGGGCCGGTTTCTTCTCTGAGGTCTACAAGGTAAAACGGGCAGAGGGGCAGAGGGGCGGGACCAAGCCTTGGACACGAGACTGGAACGAAGGGGCTCGGACTCGGGAACCTCTGCATTTGCCGCCCCCAGGTTCGGCACCGACAGTCAGGGCAAGTCATGGTCCTGAAAATGAACAGGCTCCCCAGTAACCGGGGAAACACGCTACGGGAGGTGCAGCTGATGAACCGGCTCCGGCACCCCAACATCCTAAGGTGAGCGGCCTTAAGGATGCTGGGGGAAGGGGAAAGATCCCGCGGGAAAAGTGAGGCTGTGGAGGGGCGGGGGCTTTTACAGCCTGCTCTACCTTCCCCATCCTTTTCCAGGTTCATGGGGGTCTGTGTGCATCAGGGGCAGCTGCACGCCCTTACAGAGGTGAGGCTGGGCCCCAGAAAGGGAATCACCCCCCTTCGCCACCCCCAAAGGAGGGAGAGTCAGCAGCCAGGTGTAGCAGAGGAGTAATGACAGGCACCAGGACCTGGGAGGCGTCCCTGAACTTCCCTGTGGACAAACCACAAGTAAAAGGCCTCAGCCTCAGCGGGCTCCGGTCCTCTAATCCCCTAGAACTGTGCTAGCCGATAGAATTTTCTGCAGTGATGAAAATATTCTATATCTGTGCTGTCCAAAACCGCAGCCACTAGCCACATGTGTCTGGGGAGCACTGGGAATATGGCTATGTGACTGAGAAACTGAATGTTTAGTTTTATATAAGTGTAATCATGTAAATTTAAATGATCCACATGTATGGGACAAGGCAGCCCTAGAACATGAATGGGAGACCCTACAGCATGGACTCACCCTTCTGATTCTCCTGGTGTCCCCTAGATTATAAATGTGAGTTTTAGAGTGCTGACTGGAACCTTGACATTGATTTACCTTCTCCCCCCTCCCTATGCCCCAGTATATGAATGGGGGGACCCTGGAACAGTTGCTTAGCTCCCCTGAGCCCCTGTCCTGGACCGTAAGGCTCCACCTGGCTCTGGATATTGCCCGGGGCCTGCGGTACCTGCATGCCAAAGGTGTGTTCCACCGAGACCTCACATCCAAGGTAGGCTGGACAGGTGGGTGGAGGCGTGAAAGGGGAGTTGAGATTTTAGATTGTAACTAGCCTATGGATGTTGGAATGTAGACACTAGTTTGTGAGGATGATGGAGTGGCAAGGCATGGGAGAATGGGGGACTCAGGTGAAGGGGGACTGTTCTGAGGGGAGTGTTTGGTGTGATGGATAATGTTGCAAGACTAAGGTGCATGGAGAACTGGGAGACCAAAGAGGGTTGGGATTATTCTGGAATGACAGGGATTCAGGGTATACATTGGGAGATCAGAGAGCTAGAGATAATGGGCATGTGGAATGCTGTATGTGTATCAGAACTGTCTGATCCGACGGGAAGACCGACGCTTCACAGCTGTTGTGGGTGACTTCGGGCTGGCTGAAAAGATTCCTGTGTACAGGTGAGGTAAACACCTGTCCCCAAACTTCCCATAAGGCCCCTACCTAAGTGAGGTGCCAGGGACAGTTCCATGGTTGCGGGGGGCAGGGAGGCTCACCTCATCCCTTTCTATTTGGAGAGGATGTCTGAATAGATGTTTCTGACCAGTCTGCCCCTACCCTAACAGGGAAGGGGCAAGGAAGGAGCCATTGGCTGTGGTGGGTTCCCCTTACTGGATGGCCCCAGAGGTGTTGCGGGGTGAACTGTATGATGAGAAGGTAAGACATCAACCTTTCAGATCCCCAAGGCCTTCCACAGACCCCCTGAGATACTCTTATAGGCCTCATCCCCAGTTCCTCAACAACTCTGCAAGATAATCAGAAGACCCCAAGATCCCCATTGTCTTTCAAAGGTACCCCTCCAACACATGAAAACTGTCAAGACTCCTCCCCAAATTCTGGCATATTCTAACAAAATTCTGACATGAAAACTACCACTCCCCCCCAGTGCACATTATCTCCTACCCCCAGGCTGACGTCTTCGCCTTTGGGATCGTCCTCTGTGAGCTCATCGCGCGAGTACCTGCCGATCCTGACTACCTGCCCCGTACCGAGGTGAGTGGTGGCCCTAGGGCTGAAAAGGAGGAAACCCAACCCTGAAGGTTGAGGTCCTGACTGGGGAGGATGAGAACCCGAGCAGGGCTGACTTGGAGGCCCCTGTCCTCTGTCCCCACAGGACTTTGGCCTGGACGTGTCTGCTTTCCGGACGCTGGTAGGGGACGACTGCCCGCTGCCTTTCCTGCTCCTGGCCATCCATTGCTGCAGTGTAAGAGCTTACTCTCTCTTGCCCTCCACCCCATCCATCACGAGGCTGCCCTTTGGGTTCCAGGTGATAGCGGGAAACTCATGGGCCCTCTTTTGGACCCCTGAGTGAAGTGGCCCCCATCTTTACCCATCAGATGGAACCTAGCACTCGCGCCCCCTTCACCGAAATCACCCAGCACCTGGAATGGATCCTGGAGCAGCTGCCTGAGCCAGCCCCCCTCAGCAGGGCCCCCCTGACACACAGTCAGGGTAAGTGAGCATGACCTTCACCCAACTAAGGCCCTTTTGCCTTTCTCCTCCTCAGACTCCAGGGAATTACCTGGGGGAGACAAAGTGTATTTATTAGTTGAGAAGGCTGGGGTGAGGTGAGGTTAGAGGGCATCTCAGAGGAGGTGATTTTCTAATCTAGAGCCTGAAGGTGGGGAAGAGGAAAGAGGAAGTAAAAGGGGACTGGAGATGACATCTTCCCCTTCCCAAAGCACCCTATGAGTGAGACCCCAAGCAGCTCTGGTCAGTGCTGAGAATAGTGACCACAGACTTCTCTCCCTACAGGGTCTGTTCCAAGAGAGGGTTCCTCTGCCACACTTCCCAGGCCAGACCCTCGGCTTTCCCGAAGCCGGTCAGATCTCTTCCTGCCCCCATCACCAGAATCACCCCCCAATTGGGGGGACAGTCTGACTCGAGTCAACCCCTTCTCGCTACGGGAAGACCTCAGGGGTGGCAAGATCAAGCTCTTGGACACACCCAGCAAGCCAGTCGCCCCCCTGCCCCTTGTACCATCACCGCTGCCCTCTACCCAGTTGCCCTTGGTGACCACTCCAGAGACCTTTGTCCAGCCTGGGACACCTGCCCGCCGATGCCGCTCGCTACCATCATCCCCTGAGCTCCCTCGCCGAATGGAGACAGCACTGCCAGGGCCTGGCCCTCCTGCTGTGGGCCCTTCTGCTGAAGAGAGAATGGAATGTGAGGGCAGTAGCCCCGAGTCAGAACCCCCAGGACCAGCTCCCCAGCTGCCCCTGGCTGTGGCCACAGACAACTTCATCAGCACTTGTTCCTCAGCCTCTCAGCCCTGGTCCCCTAGACCAGGACCTCCCCTTAACAACAACCCCCCAGCTGTGGTGGTCAACTCCCCACAAGGCTGGGTTGGGGAGCCCTGGAACCGGGCCCAGCATAGCCTGCCCCGGGCAGCAGCCCTGGAGCGGACAGAACCCTCGCCGCCCCCGTCAGCCCCCCGGGAGTCTGATGAGGGGCTGCCCTGTCCAGGCTGCTGCCTCGGCCCTTTCAGCTTTGGCTTCCTGTCCATGTGCCCCCGCCCCACACCAGCTGTTGCCCGCTACCGCAACCTGAACTGTGAGGCAGGCAGTCTCCTCTGCCACCGAGGACACCATGCCAAGCCACCCACACCCAGCCTGCAGCTGCCTGGGGCGCGCTCTTAGCAGTGGGTGCCTCAGGCCTCCTACGTAGGCCTTCAGGACGCCCTGAGGACAGAGCATACACGTTGGACAGTGCCAGCCCTGGATGGGCTGATCGGCTTTTCTCCCTGTGTAGGGGACCTCAGCATGGACTCAAGGGACAGAGCATTTCCTCTCCAACCCCTGGGTTTGTTCTCCCATGGGGATCACTGAACCAGACACAGCGTCGCTGACACATGAGACTAACACGTGCAAGTTATTTAAAAATATTTCAATAAAACTGCCTGGCTGGCTCCGGGCTGCCCCATCCACTTAGCCCGTGCGCCCTCCACCCCAGCTCCCTGCATTCCACTTTGGGAGGTTCTTGGGGAGGCCAACACATCTTCTAGAGGCTTCTTCATCAGGAATAGTCCAGTTTTCCCAGGAATAGTCCAATTTCTGAGACAGGATTTCAAGCAGGCAGCAGGTTGGCTAGAAGTGTTGGGCATGGATTAGCCCTTGGCTGAGCACTGTCTCGGCAGGCTGAGGTGATCTAAAGACTCATGGGCTGCAGGTTGGAGACGCAGGGCACAGGCGTTTGGCACGAGTTCCTGAAAGGGTAAAGCATCAATAAGACCCCCAGTTGACTCACTAAGAACCCTCATCTAGCTCACCCTATCTCCCCCAGCTCCCTGGACCACCACGTTACTGCCACCCTTCAGTTCCAGGCCTTCCCTGCCCAGCACCCCCTCCAGAAGCAGACCAGGCCCCTGGAGTTTGTGGACATGACTATCATCCCCAGAAACAAGTTTTCCTGGGTCAAGACCCTGCTGGTCCCCCTAAAATCCCTCCCTCCAAGCCTCAGTCCCATCCCCCACACTTACCCAGCTTAGTGCAAAGAGCCATCCCCATCTGGAGACCTCAAAGCTTCCAGCTGACAAACGCAGGGGTCTAGAGAATTACAGTCCACTCTCTGTAGTGTTGGCCAAGAGTCAGTTGATACCTTGTCACATTTTCTATTATATCTAAAGAGTGATGAAACAGAACTGAGCTAAGCTTTGTTCTCCCCCTCAACCCTTATCCTATCTTCCCTTCTCTCCCCTTGCTTGCATAAAACCTAACCCAAATCTCACCTAACTCACCCAGCCTGCCTAAGGCCATGTTTGGGCATGGGTCAGGGACAGATGTTTGGACTCCAACCAAAAGAGACCTTAGGTCCAGGAGGAGGAAAAATCTAACATCTTACAGATGGCAACTACAGTTAAGGAACAAACATAGGAGATGACTACACTGTTTGAGGGTCCCTGAGTTAATCCTCAGAGTTACCCCACTGCTCCCTTATTTCCCTGGAGTAGCTCTAGTGCCTCACATGGCCCTGACTGAGAAAGTACCACCTCAGTTTGAGTAGCCTGGTCAAAGGATGGGAATTTAGAAAGCATCAGCTGTGAAGCCCTAGCTAAATCCTCAGCTTTTCCCTCTGAGAAAGATGATTTAATTCCTAACCTACTGAATTTTTTTAAATGTTACCAAGGACTGCTAGGTATTGGAAATGGAATAGACAACAAAACTTTCCTAGAGTTATTAAATAGAGGAAATGAACCAATAAGCAATTACAATACTGATTTGTGAGCATTTTGGGGGTAAAATTGGAGGGAAATCTCTCTTTTATGAAGAAATCATGGAGTTGAGATGCCCAAAAGTCCCAACAAACTTACCCAACAACTCTTGCACCATTCCACTGCCGCTCAATCCAATATGAACCAGTTATACCAACTTGTGTAAACAGCTTATAGAAGGCGTTGTCATAATGCTGCTGGGAAATTCAGAGACCAGAGGTGTGTGGAGAATGATGAGAAATAATAGAATGGGGGTGGGGGGCGGACTGCTGATGGAACGGGATGAACACCAGGGAAGCCTAGGAGCTTTGACGAGAGCACTGGGTTGTCTTGTGCATGACATCAGCTCATCGGTGACCTACCCCTGCATCCTTCAAGGGCCACCCTGAGGTGCTCCCCCTTCAGTTCTCCTCCCTGCTGGGTGAGAATTCCTGCCAGCCTTTGAAGGGGAGTCACCGTGTTGTTCTGGTCACAGAAACCAATCCCTACAATCCTGCCCACCAGGTACGGGACCTCTCCCCCTGAGAAGCCACACGAGTCCAAGGCCATCTTAAACAGCCCAGAGAGCTGACCAGAAAGCTGAGATGAGAAACAGGTTAAAGAAGGGTTAGAAGTCAATTCTCATGCCAACACTAATAGTTAGCAGGAGCTGAGCACAGTACTGAGAAGCTGCATGGAAAAGGCAGGCATGTCACTACGTGGGTACCACGTGTACACTGCCATCCCCATCTCGAAGACATATGTCCCTATACCTAACAGTGCCCACTGCATTCTCTGAATAAGGGTATGCTTACTGAATAATAACTGCCACTGAATGTGGCCAGGTCAGAGGACAGAGATTTACAATACTTTTGACTCTCATCCCAAGTTTTCCGAGTAAATGAGAAATAAAAGCAACGTTTCTCGATCAGCATCCATCCCACAGGACAGCAGGTGTCTGAAAGGGAGAAAGACGGTGATAGTACAGCTCACACCCAGGAGGGAGATCGCAATACTTCAGATAAAAGTGACTCTGCAATCTGGTTGCTAACAATGTTCCCTGGGGTCTAGTCTCAATACCTTCATTGACTTCTAGTCCTTGATCTTTGCCTCCCCTGGAAATGCCACACCTGTATATACTTAGTAAAGGCCTTTACCATTCAACATTACTCTTTAGTAATCTGGCAGACTCATTTTAATGGGGCTGGAGTGCTATTCCCAACTTCTGAGCCATTGTAGCCCACCTGTCCCCATGTGGTTAACCTTACCTGGTCTCTCATTCATCTCCTTAGCCCCTGTAAGGTAAACGAGAGTCATCAGGTTTTTCCGCCTTCTCATCAAGGATAGACCTCTGCAGGCCTGCACGCATGCCTGACTGCGGCACCTGAAGCAGGGTGTGGGCCGGCGTGAGTGGGCGCACCTGGGCCCAGAGACTGGGCTTATAAGCAGCAGCGGAAGCAGAAGAAGGAGAAACAGCGGCAGGAAGGAGAGAACAGAGCGTGGAGCAGAGGACCGTTCTGGGTGCAGCAGAAAGCCCAGAGAAAGTGAAGATTCGCCCAGGGCTAGGAGATCTGCCAGCCTCCTATGCCCCGTCGCCCCCAGCCCCATTGCCTGCCCTGTACCTGGTTGCCTTTCTACAACAGATAATTAAAAGTCTAAAAAGACACAGAGGGCTCCAGAACTCCTCCTTCCCTTTAGACCCATCTTCCCAGCTCCATTTAGAACCTGCTCCCTGAGTCTTCCTGTCACTAAGCCCCCTAAAGCATTCCCCCTATATATTCAGAACTTCTTCACATTCTGGAAGCTATCAACCATCTCCCTCCCTCTGTATTTCACAAGTAGACAACCTTGGTCCTCTTTTGCTGAAACTGTCACGCACTCGATGTGAATTTCCCTCCACTCTACATCAAAATTTGTTTCTTCTCTGTTCTTCTTTTCCTAACTATCGACAAGAACATCCCTCTTTCTGTAACATTCCACAGTCCAATTGTGCTCCTGATTGAACCCACATCTCATTGCTTTGTTCCATCATTCCTACCTCCATCACTTAAAAAATCATTCCTTCTCCACTACACCTCTCATTTCTGTGTACACTTTCTTATGCCCCCGCCCAGGTATCCCTTTGAATTACTGTCCTTTGGGAACTTAAAGGAATAAAAAGAAGTTGATACGACCAAATGGGAGAGGGTGAGAAGATAAGGGGCATGCTGAAAGGGAGGTAGAGATCTTGCTAGCCACGTTAAGGGCTTTTGTTTTTATATTATGAGTGAGAGAAAGTCAATGTGGGATTTTATACATAAAAATTGTGTTTATGAGCTGTATTGAGTGTCTGGACACAGTATTAGACATGTAATATGTGTCCCATACTCTTGATGTAATCCATTAACTGAGTGACATGATCTAAACTGGGAAGACATGATGACAGATTTTTTTTTATATTTATTTATGCATACAAGAGCTGGGGTGCAGGCCAGAGGTGCGGGGGGTGAGAGGATTCACCAGAGACAGAGTGGGGAGCAGAACAGGCAGATCTACTGAAGTTCACTGCTGAGGGGAGCAGCGGGCGAGGCAGGAGAGGTCTGCTGTGCCATGTGGGAATCTCCCCTGTCAGGCATAGTGCTGCGCTTAACCTTTTGCGCCACCAGGGAGGCCCTTTAAAGGATTATGCTGGATGCAATATAGAAAACATCCTATAAACAATCTGTTGCAGTTATCCTTGCACTGGATAGAGTGGGCATGAATGCAAGCGAATATAAAGACTAGTTGTGAAAATGGAGGGAATTCCTCTCTGACAGAGGACTTTTAAAAGGCAATGGTGTCAGGAGTTATCACCAATGGCGTCGACCACTGCAGAGTACAGGCTGAAACCCCAGCTGAAACTAGAGTTTCAGTGGCACAATTTGTCATACCTGGTGCAGCCATGGGCAAGGTGGGCAGGCGAGTTCATCCACAGTTGAGCTAGTGCCCATCTGAAGCACCAGGACAGAGGAACAAAGGAGTGAGTGGTTGAAGGGTTAGTCCCTGGAATTCGAGGTGGGAGGAGAGAAGTAAGGACAGGTGCTGGCTGGCGGGAAGGGGTAGAAGGGGGAGTCAGTGGGTTGGAGGCATCACTGAGGTTGAAAAAGCATGGGGGAAGGCTGGAGGGGTGGACAGTGTGGTCAGAGTGGAAATCCAAAAGCAGCCTTTCAGCAGAAGAGCAGTTTGATGTAGCTATGGCAATGGGCAGCAGCACTAGCATGGAACTGAGGGTCGTAGAGAATAAGAAGGTTAAAGAAATTAAGTGGCTGGGGGTGTGTGCACATAATCTTGCTGTCTAAGCCTTGGGGGAGTATCGAGATGCACCCAGAGGGAGGTTGAGCCTAACCTCGATCACAGATAACCAGTCCTCAAACATCCCAATCGCCTAGGGCCTGGCACCTGCCTCAAACCTCGGCCTGCTCTGGAGCAGCCTCTCCCCTTGTGTGTGGTTCCTCCCTTGTCCTCACATACTGAGCTGGGCTCCGCCTTTCAGAATAGTTGATCATTCCAGCCCAGACCCCTACCTCACCACACCCCCACCCACCTCACTGTGAAGGCCAGCCCCCCTGGAGAGCTTCAACTGCTTCTTCCCACCACCAGACTGCACCTCCCCAATCAGTAATTCTTAACCTTTGGGGGAATCTCAGATGTAGTGAAAATTAAACCTATAGGCTCTCTCTTTGGAAAAATGTGCAAACACTCAATTTCACATCCAAGTTCACTGAGTCCCCAGATCCTAGACACTGATGTCAAGCCAGATGAGACCTGGGTTTGCTGCTTTGGACAGTGTGATTTGCACTGCTGGCTGCCACCCTCCTCTCACCAACAGGATCTGCTTCAGAGTTGGGTGAGACCCCTTAATCCAGCATGTAGCTAGAGCCTTCTCCCTGTTGGCCAAGACAGCTCATGTCAGCCATCACTCTGGTTCACTATCACTTTCCTGAACAACTCAACACCTCCCCATCTCTCCCCACTACATTAGACAGACAGACAGATGAACTCCTGCCCTTAGTGTCTCTTCACTTCAACCCATGCCTCACAGCAGACCTCCCATCTCTCCTCTCCAGAGCAGGTACCTGATGTGGTGCATGAGATAAGCTTCCGTGTCTCCTCCATTCTGCTCAGCCTCCGCTCCAGGTTTCTCCTCTGTTCCTCCTCACCGTGCAAGGTCTTCTTTGTCTCCTCCCTCTCCGACTGGCAGGTCTGTAGCTGCTCTTGGGTAGCCTGGATGATTTTCTGTTCCTCCGCTAGTGACTGCTGTCTCAGGACCAGCTCCTTCTTGGACTCCTGCAGCTCCTCTTCCTTCTTCCCCAGCTGCGATACCGTGAGGAGGAGCTGCCCCCTCAGGCTGCTGTTAGTGGCTTCCAGAATCCCATTCATCAGCTGGAGCTGCTGAGACACCTGCAGATCTGTTTGGCCACAAAGAGCAGTTTGGAGGGCATCTTCCTCAGCTGTCCTGAGACTTGGTGTCAGTCATTGTTCTACCTCTTGCAAGTTTTTGCATAACAGGGTAAATTATAATATCTGACTAAGACTAAGGCTTTAGGAAGTATGGGCTAGAGTCAGGCCTGACCGTGACCAGGATGGGGGACAGCCATACTCACAGCGCACTCCCAGGCAGATGGCCGCCACACCTAACAGCAGGCAGGTGAGGACCAGGCTGAGGAGCAAGTATTGAATGTGGGCTGCAGGACCTTAGGGAGACAGTGGAATGAGGTGCAGGGAGCCCAGGAAAGTTTATAAACTGAGGGGGTGGGTAGGTGGAGGCATTCATGTAAAAGAGCACCCCCCCCCCCAGAGGACCAGGCGCTGGACCGGAGGTTTGGGGCGGCAGTGAGTTTCCACAGGGAGCGGAGGGAGGGTATTGGGGGGAAAGGGAGGGGTGGGGGTGATGCTGACGAGGACTGAGGGGCGCCACCTGGTAAAATGCGGAACTAAATCTCGGGTGGGAGACTGGGGTAGAGGAGTTAAGTGAATGGAACTTGCATAAGGGGGAGAGGGGTGGGGGGAGCAGGTCTGGATCGACGAGTTGAGATGATCTAGACCTTCAATGGGGTTGAAAGAGGCAGGAGTGGGGGTCGCAGGGGGCAGGTGCGACCCGGAGAGCTGCACCAGGGGCTCAGTCCCGGGACCGGCACATTTCTCCACCCCACCCCCCACGCTGCCCCAGGATTGCCCGGAGCGGGTCCCTCCGACTTCACCCCCCCCCAACCTGGCCCGCGGGGGTCTGCGAGGTGGGGAGGGTGCGGACTCACAGGGGAGCAGCCTCCTGGCACCTGGTGACGCCACGGAGCTCCTGGACGTAGCTGGCTCCTGGGACGCGACCCCTGCCGGAGGGCAGCGCCGTGGGTGTGAAGGTGGCAGCCCAGGGAAAACGCCCCTTCTCCCCAGCCGGGCGGGCGCCTCACCGCGCCGAGACCCGGGTCTGTCCTCCGACGCCGTCAGCGAGTGCTCTGGGACACCCTTAGCCCTCCCCGGGTTCCTCGTCTCCCCCGGGGGCGCTTTCACGTCCCTCCTGGGTCCTCCCCTCTCCAGTGCCGGGGGGACCTCCTCATTGCCCTCCCGGATCTCCCTCATCTAGTCGTCTGGGGCCCCTCATCTATCTGTCCCGAATTCTCTCCCCGGGGGGTGCTCTCATCCTCTCTCCTACCGTTTTATCTCTCTCCCGTGCCTCTCCATTTCCTTTTCGAACTCGTCTCCCCACTAGGCTGCCCTGGACCCCTCGTCTCCCGTGGGACCACCTTGCCTTAGCACACACGTTCCCTGGTCTCTCCTTACCTTCTTTGTCCCCTAGTCCAGAGTATGCCCGGCTTGAGAGCCCCCCTGAGACTGGGGACACTTGCACGTTCTCATAGGTGAGGTCCCCATCCTCATCTGCATCTGGGTCTGGAGAGCAGAGAAAAGGGACTGAGGAAAAGGCTCTGGGGGTGAGTGTGAGGTCTTGAAGGAGGATGGGGATACAAAATCAAGGGGATGCCTCCCCCCACCCTTACCTTGTCCTAACTGGTTGGAGATGATCTTCAGAGGAGCCTTCACAAACCGCAGGTCTGCATAGGTGATGGCCTCAGCCATGGCCTTGACACCTCTGCCCCACTAGCTCCCCCCTTCACTGACCCAGAGTGTCCCTTGCCACCTCCCTTCTGTCACTTCACACACTGTGTGCTGTGTGTCCCCTCTTGACCCTGCAGCTTAGTGCTTTGCCCTGTGACTTGCAGTCACAAAAGAGGAAGATGTGAGCAAGCGTCAGGCAGATGGGTTCAGTGAAGCAGTTGATATCCCTGAGCCCTGAGCAGAGGGGCAGGGGAGGCTAAACCGAGGTCCAGAGCATGGAGCAGGGCCTGGGCATGTCAGGCCTGTCCCCGTGTCCTGTCTGTGTTCCCCCTTCATGCACCCTTGTTGCTCTACTGATCACACCTGCGGCCTTTCATCCCCCATACTCCCCCCACCCATATCCCATCCTGCTCTGCCAGACCACATTGTCTGGGTGTGCTCACATCTGAGTTGGATCCAGCAAGCTGATTCCAGGAGGCACAGGGGCTAGGACTTGCCTGCTTGGGTTAAGGATGAGGGACAGGCCCTCCCTGGTAGCCTAGGGGTTTAGTGCGTCTCAGTGCTATCAGCTATCGCTGCTGTGGACTCTCCTGTCTTGTCCACTGCTCCCCTCAGCAGGGTATTTCAATAAATCCACCTGTTCTGCTCCCCACTCTGTCTCTGGTGAATCCTCTCACACCCCGTACCTCTGGCCTAGACCCCAGTTCTTCTATGCAAAAATAAATAAATAAAATATTTTTTTTTGAAAAAGTTTTGCAGCTTCTGAGGCAGAAGAGGGCAAAGAAGCAAAGCAGGGCTGGGTACTGAGGTACAAAATCTGGATTGATTGAGGTTTTGATGTTTGATGTTTTGTGGTTTGGTTTGGTTTTCTCTTAACACTTTGTGTGCCAGTGCCCTTTAAATTTACCAGCCCTCGGGGCCGGCCATTTTCTGTGCCACCGCATGAATGGTATAAGCATTCAATAAAACACACACAACTCCTGAACTACTGGATATTAAAAAAACTGTAATATCTCTCATAAAACACCTTACACTTTCACCAAAACAATGTGTAAAGCTTCTAGACTGAGTATGATCAAAGAAATAGCGCCTAATAGTTCCAAAGAATCCACCGTGGCGTGAAAAACCGGAGACTAGATGAACATGTATTAATACGTGAGCGGCCCCCTGATACTGGTGACAAAAAACGTAATAATACGTGAGCGGACCACAAAGCGTTACAAAGTCTCAACATTGTTCCTTACATCCAGCCTGGAGAAACAAGGGGCATTTGTGGGGGAAGACCCGGACTGAGAGGACCCTCACGGGTGGGGAGGGTTGGCGCTGCTGAGCAATGTTACAGATGCTCCCTAACACTCTTCTACCAGGACGTGACCCAGGATGTGGCCTAGGTGATAAAAGGGGTTAGAAGAGGCTGGACCAAAGCAAGGTATGGAGGTGAGGAAAAAACTCACCCCTGTGGGTGGCTCTGACCCTCTCAGAGCGCCCCCCCATCCTGCAGCTGTGGGGAGAAAGAAGGAAGGGGAAGAGGTGGCCACCACACTCTAACAGATTGTACGTGTGATTAGTGGTGTGTGGAGAACACTTTAATGTGCCCTGTGGGTCCACCCAGATAGAGGCACCCAGCCCACTCCAGAAAAAGTACCCACTGAGGCAGAAGAGCACATTCGTACCTGGAGACATGTCTGAAGGGGAGGCAGGTGTGTGAGAGGGTCCAGCCTCTGCGGTGTGTGGGTGTCTGGGTAAGTGAACATCTACGTCATCCCTGCTGGAGGGTTGAGTGGGGAGGAGTCAGTGCGCTGAAGGCTGCCTGTGAGCGCTGACTGGGAATGATGGGTCATTTTCAGACAAGTCTTCAAAGGTCGTGGGGACACCGTCTACAGATATTTCCCTTTGAAGGCTCATTGTTTCCTAAGGTGTCCCTCTGCAGCTGTTAACCGTCCCTGCTTGAGTAAAGTTTCCAAGAACCTGGTCTCCTCCCCCAGTCTGGGCCTCCCCCAGATAACTGACCGTGTGGGTTGGTGATTCCCTGGGGACCCCAGAGGCCTGTGAGAGTGGGTGGGAGCATACGGAACAGCTGGTGGCAGGGGTGGGCAGGGACAATCTGTCTGGGTACTTGTATCTGTGTTGTACAGGGCTGAGGGTGGGGGCAGTGCGTGTGTAAGTCACTGGCAGGAACACTTGTGGGAATTTGGTATACAGTAATGTCCCAGTTTTCAGAACAGAAGCACAATGAACATGGCCCAGATACCAGCTAAAATGCAAAAACCAGGCTTCCAGTATATTCTCAAAAAAAAAATTAAATTAAAAAGCGCTTCAGTGGGCATGCTGCCTAAGTTGACCCTGGGAGAGGCTTCTGAAAGGAGGGTACCCAAATGCAAGTGGGATGAGCTAACCTGCACCCACTGCACACCTTGGCTATCTGAAGTAGGCCTTATTTCTTCCCTCTTTAGCTCTTTTTGGTGATGGTTATACATCTTTTTTTAAAAAAAAAAAAAAGATTAATTCATTTATGCATGCAAGAGCAGGGATGTAAGCCAGAGGTGTTGGGGGGTGGGTAGTGAAAGGACTCATCAGAGACAGAGTGGGGAGCAGAACAGGTGGATTGATTGAAATACACTGCTGAGGGGAGCAGCGGTTGAGACAGGAGAGGTCTGCTGTGCCATGTGGGTTAGCTCCTTGGCAGGGGTTCGAACTTGTGCTGCAGTGGCTGGCCATAGCTTCATGGTGCTGAGATTTAAGTCCCCGCACCACCAGCGAGGCCCTGGTTACACATCTTATGACATTCTCATTCCATTCTGTATTCTACCATCGTGGTATGAGAGTGGATCCCTCTCCTTTCCCATACGCGTCACATGGGGTATTTGCGATATTGACATAACATTATTTTTCCAAGTTGAACATCAGAAAGGAGAGAAACCTGTATCTCCAAACTGCACCTCACCTTCCCAAAGATCAGGAACACCCAGGGGCTTTTAGAAACAGAAGGGCCAGTGCTGCACACTTCAGCTTCTCCAGGAACATGGTAACACCTGGGATCTTAAAGGGCAAACACCAAAGCCCATTTCTTGCCCTCTCCTGACCTCTCCATGAGTTATTACAAGGAATGTATTGTGAAGGTAGACAAGAGGAGGGAGCCCAGGTATGAAGGCATCTGGGAAAAACTGGCTTTGTGGAAAGGAGCTTATCTGTATAAACTGGTGAAGTCCAGCCAACATCAGGAAGTCTCCTAAGACTCCAAAAGTCAAGTTATATCTGTCCTCCTTACCTTAGCCCCCTGGTTCCTGGAGCCCTAAAGCGTGGACAGAATGTGGTAAATAGAATTATGTCCTCCCCACATGTTCACACTCTAATCCACAGGACCTATGAATGTGCTGCTCTACATGACAAAAATGTGTGATTCGTGACCTTTAAATAGGGAGGTCATCCTGTTTTCTGCTGGGTCAGTGTGGACACGTGAGTCCTTGAAAGGGAGAAGCTTTCAGAGCCATGGAAAGAAAGAGATTGAGTGGTAGAAGGAGGAACAGAGAGATGTGAAGCAAGAGGGCTGAGTTGCTAGCTTTGAAGGCGGAAGAAAGAGGTCCTGAGCCAAGAAAAGCAGGCCACATTCAGAAGCTGGAAAAGGTCAGGAAACAGATTCTTGCCTGAAGCCTCCAGGAAGAAACCAACCCTGCCGACACCTTGACGTTATTCCAGTGAGACCTGTGTCAGACTTCTGACCAAAAGAGCTGTAAAGTGAGAAACTCCTACTTTTTAAGACACTAAGTTTGTGGTTATTCATTACAGCAGACTCGCAGAGGAAGCATGATGTGATGGAAAGACTATATCTGTGATACGGAAACCAGCGTTACCACAGTGCGTGACTGGGCAACTTCCTATTCAAGATATAAGATGTCTGACATCAATCCAGGATGGGATTGCCGGAGATAGAGTAGGCACAGACTTTAGCAAAGTGTCTTTAAAAGTTTGTCGAATAGCTTCAGAGTCAGGAGGGAGAACACTGGGATTTGTGACTCTTTGAAACCACTAACTGTTCAGTGACTGTCCCGTGCCCCTCCTTGGTCCTGCTTTGAACAGTGACACAGAAAGCACCTTCATGTGTGCTGATGACACGCTGAACAGTAAATAGACCAAAAGGCAAACTCGAGATTTATTATTTTTTAAAAATTTATTTATTTATGCATACAAGCTAGGGTGTAGGCAGGTGAGAGGATTCACCAGAGACAGAGTGGGGAGCAGAGAAGGCAGATCTACTGAAGTTCACTGCTGAGGGGAGCAGCGGGCAAGTCAGGAGAGGTCTGCTGTGCCATGTGGGAAGCTCCCTGGCCGGGGGTTGAACTCATGCTGCAGTGACTGTGGACGGCTTTATAGTGCTGAGACTTAACCCATTGCACCACCAGGGAGGCCCCAAACTCAAGATTTAAACGCAGCAGCTGGCAAAGGCGGAAGAAACCGCAGAGCAGAGGTCATAAAGACAAATAATAAATAACAGCTAGCAGTTACTGAAAAATGAAACTTTGGGTCAGAAAATGAATTTCCTGAGTATAGGCTGGAGGAGTCCTGACATAACAATAATTTATGTACAAAAGGTTGAGGAGAAAGGCAGTTACCTGGCATTTTGGAGCTAGAAGGGACCTTAGTGAGCCCAGCCCACTTATTTTACAAATTTGGGAGCTGGGCTTGTTAGTAAGTTAGAACATCAAACACAGTGTCAGCCACACCTCCATCCCATTTAAGGGGGCAAACATCTGCTGATGAGGCAGACTTGACCCCCAAAACCATGTTATGTGACCCCCCAATCCCTCTAACCTTAGCTGATTGAGATAACTAGGTGGGCAACTGACTCAAAGCCGACCAGTTCAGAGACCAGCAGTGGCCTCCGCAGTGGCCCAGCCTAGAAATCAAGGATCGTGTGATGCTTATCAAATGTTCACACTCAGGAATTTAGATGGGGAAAGAGGGAGATGACAGCTCAGCAGAGAGTCCACAGAGCGACCCCTCCACACTCAGCACTGTGCCTGGCTGCTCCTCCTGGAGGCTCTCAGAGACAGGGGCTTTCCCCGCAGGGTAGAGGGACCTGACAGTGGGCAGGAGCTGGGGTTGTCCCTAGTGGAAGCAAGGGCGCTATCTGCACGCCCGGGCATCCAAGGCGCTCGTTGGTGCTCCTTGCCCAGTGATACCCTAGCCACAGATGGGCTGTAGTCTCCATCACAGCCTGGAAAGCGCACAGTCACGCAGTTCAGACTCCTTTTACAAAGCCACCTCGACCAGCATCTAGCGCTGCTCCAGAGTGAAGGGAATCTCGAATGAATGGAGAGGAGGGGAATGAAGACTCTCTGTCTTCGCAACCTTAAAATAAACCACAGTGGTCTTGCGCCAGAGCTCCCGCGGGGCACAGCCTTGGCGAACCCCACCGTGTTCTTCCACATCGCTTTAGACAGGGAATCCTTGCACCGCATCTCCTTTGAACTGTTAGCGGATAAATTTCCAAAGACAGGAGAAAAGTTTCGTGCTCTGAGCACTGGGAAGAAAGGATTTGGTTATAAAGCTTCCTGCTTTCACAGAATTATTCCAGGATTTATGTGCGCACGTGGTGACTTCACACGCCGTGGCGGGTGGGGAGAAATTTGATGATGAGACTTTCATCCCGAAACATGCAGGTCCCGGTTTCTCAGCAGCGGCAACTGCGGGACCCAACACAAAACAGTTCGGTTTTGCATCTGCGCTGCCCAGCCTGGTGGTGGGATGGCGGGCGTGTTGTCTTCGGCGAGGCGAAGGAGGGCCTGAATATGTTGCAGCCGTGGAGCTTTTGGTCCAGGAATGGAAGACCAGCAAGAAGATCACCACTGCTGATTGTGGACAAATCTAATAAATTTGGCTTGTCTTTTATTAAAAAACAACAACAACAAAAAAAAAAACTACGAACCACAGCAGTGGAGATTGTAGCTTATCCCAATGTATCCTCCTATTATAAACTTCTATTCCTCCACCCCCTTCTCCTTTTCCCTTTTTTGAGAGATTGTGACCTTGAAAAAGCAGTGAACTGTAAAAGCATGAACTGCACTAGTGGATCTGAGCAATGCTCGCACACTCTCAGTACAGCAGCGTCCCTGTGCCCTGAGGTCTTACCACTTGGGGCACATCTGCCTGCCCTCCAGCTGCCAGCATCGCTTTCCCTGCTGCTCTTCTTCGGCAGGTGATGAGGCCTGAGGGCAACACAGGGCCCCAAAGTACCAGAGCCACTGCTTCCCTCCCCTCCTGCCGAGAGTCTGCGGTGACTGGTGGGAGCTGGTGGTAAGCACCAGCCACCTCAACCCTGCCGATAACTGAGGGCACATTCCACACTGGCTCCCAGAGTGCTGGACGCCCCAATTTCCACCATAAATGAAAAGCATGTCTTGTTACTTTAAATTGCCTGACTTCTAGAGAATTTGAACATAGTTTGTTAGCCAGTTGAATTTGCTCTTCTGTCAATGTTATTCTCGTATATATTTTTCATACTCCCACCCCCAGAATTTTATTTTGAAACATTTCAAACTTAAAGGAGAGTTGAGAGAACAATAAAATGAATGCTTGCGTGTCCTTCATCTAATATATCAGCCAGGATTCAAATTGTTCTTATATTTTTATAGTAATGTGATGTGTGATAGTTATGTGTGTTATGGGTGTTAGCTAACTATGATAGTAATCACATTGCAATATAGAAATATCAAATCTGCTGATTTGCTACCTTGATGTTTTAAGGGCATATACAATATGATGTATCACAATGTTACATGTTAATTATATCTCAGTGATTTTTTTTTTATAATGCATTCAATTAGAGAAATAGTACCATTAGGACACACACAACAGTTTTTTCAATTAAGAGATCCGTTACAAGGAATTGCCCTGACACAATTATGCAGTTGTGAGAGATGATTAGTCTCTGAAAGGCTGTTGTCTTTGCTTCTCATGCTGGAGCTTAAAGTCTGCAGGACAGGGAGGGAAGACTGGTGGGAACTGAGAGTGCTGGGAGAAGCCAGAGTCCACCAGGATAGACTGGAGCCTGCGTCATCTCTCACTGTCTCCAACTTGTATCATGTGAACCTGCAAGAGAAGCTGTGCTCCTCTGCTGTGGGAGGCAAGCCCTCCCAGGCACCATCCTGGCCAGCTTAGAACAGACACTCAGCAAGGACAGCCGGTTGTCCCAGGACCATCTGTTACGTCAGCCTTGCTGTTTCTATGAGTTGAATCGTATTGTGCTCATATAGACAAAGACCTAATAGGGATTCCTACTTCATTTCACAGGTCCATTTTCCCCCTTTGCCATTAATTAGGTTGAGTGGACTGATAGTATGTTCTAATAGGACAAATTATTTTATTTCTTTTAAAGAGCACTTTTCCTTGACTATTCTTGGAGATAGACACTAACTGGAATGATGTTAACTGTACATTTTAATTTGGGAAGAATTGACATTTTTCATATTTTTGCATCTAGTATTTTAAAATTTTGGTACTTTATCTTTCTACAGGTTATAGTTCATTTTGTTTGTCCCAATTTGCTTTATATTTTAAAAATAATATTGTATAACTTTCTTCACTTGCAAACTCTGTGTTTCTTCGTTAGATTTACATCCTACAACACCACATATAGTTACAAGGACATCTCTGCTTCAAATATTCTTCCTCAGTGTTCTCATTTGTAAGATATTAATAGGAATCTATCTCAAAGGGTGTTGTGAAGATTGATTAATGCAAACAGTTTAAACAGTGCATGGCATTATGGTGGTTGCAGTTATTCCCTGAGAATGTTACAATTCTGTAACTAAGTGGAATGTTTTTCCCATTTTCTTTTTTTTTTAAAGATTTATTTATTTATGCATACAAGCTGGGGTGTAAGCCAGAGGTGTGGGGGGTGAGAGGATTCACCAGAGACAGAGTGGGGAGCAGAACAGGCAGATCAACTGAAACACACTGCTGAGGGGAGCAGCAGCTGAGGCAGGAGAGGTCTGCTGCACCATGTGGGAATCTCCCTGGCCAGGGACTGAACTCCAGCTGCAGTGGCTCTTGGTAGCTTCATAGAGCTGCCTTAACCCATTGCACCGCCAGGGAGGCCTGTTTTTCCCATTTTCAATTTGAGTTGCTTAATACTAGAGTAGGAAAAAAGCCATTTACTTTAGCTATATTTATCTTGTATCTAGTCTACTTTCCAAATTGTTTTCTTTTTCTGAGTTTTTTATGAGTGCTAGCTGTAATGATGTTTTCTTTTTCATAACTAATCTTACCTATTTCTACACTTCTTTTTCGTTATTTGGGCTTACAAGTCCCCTTAAAGTCCCCTTTTTTAAAAATGTATGCTTTTTATTATTTTTGCCTATTTTCAATTTTATTCATTCAACTTTTGTTATATCTGATTACTTTTGGTTTCTTCTTCTTTTTAAAACTTCTTAAAATAATCATTTCCTTTATGTTTCCTCCTCCCTTTTTTTTGAAGCATTCTATCTTTATGGCATTTCAAGGACATAATATTTGATACAGGACATCTCTGGACCAAATGCTCTTCCTCAGTGTTCTCTTCTGTAAAATAATAGCAATAACAGGAATCTATCTGAGGAGAGTGTTGTAAAGATTGATTGAGTTAAAAAAACTCAATTAAGAAGCTTCTGGTCAGTACAGTCTTTTTTCATCCAGCATTTTTATTTTGTGAACACTGCAATTTGTTCTTTTTAAAAACCAACTTCATTATAATTTACAGGTGATACATTTTACCAATTTTATGTAAACAATCCTATGAATTTTGACAAATGTACTCCATCATGTAACCACCTGTACAATTAAGAGACAGAAGGTTCAACCACCCTAAATTCTCTGTCCTACCCCTTTGCAGGCAACCCTCATACCTCTTCCCGCCTGTAACTTACATTCCCTTGTTGAATATCAGTATTGCCACTGCTTTCTGTTATGTGTCTGGTGTCTCTTTCCCACATCTTTATTTTGAAATTTTATCAATTTACTTTAAGTGTGTTTACTTTAAGTAATACAGACCTGAATTCGATTTATAACATTTTATGTTGACTTACAAAACTTTTTTAATTATAAATTTTTTATTATTCATATCTTTTACATTATTGTGGATTCCCTGTAGGTTACCCACCACTGATTCACCAATGAACAATCACCATAGTCCTTTGTGCTCTTTTCTCCCCCATTTTGAGCCCTTATCCTCCCCCTCCCTTGCTGAATGTCTCTTTCTTATTTGGTTCCCCTATATTCCTGTTACAAGTGAAACCACTTGATATTTTTCTTTCTTTCTGGCTTATTTCGCTGAGCATGATCCCTTCTAGCTCCATCCATGTTGCTGCGATTGCATGTATTTATCTTTTTTGAATGCTGAATAGTATTCCATTGTGTATATGTACCATGTCTTCTTGGTCTAGTCATCCATTTTTGGGCATCTGGGTTGTTTCCATATCTTAGCTATTGTAAACAGTGCTGCAATAAATATATGGGTGCATGTATCTTTTTGGATTAATGTTTTTGTGTCCTTTGGGTAGATTCCCAGAGTGGTATTATTGGGTCATATGGAAGCTCCATGTTTAGCAATTTGAGGAACCGCCACACAGCTTTCCATAGTGGTTGGATCAGTTTGCAGTCCCACCTGCAGTGTAGGAGAGTTCCTTTATTTTCACCACCTTTTAATGGAAAAATTCAGCCCATGATATTCAGTCTGTGTATTTTGTTTATTATTTTCATCTTGTTTTAATTTTTTAAAACATTTTGTGAACTTTGTTTATCTTTGCTGGATTGAATGAATGACTATTCATTCCATTTTTACCCCTGGTTAATTTGGAGTTTGTCTTTCTACTTATGGTTACCATTCATTGTCCTGCTCTCTTAAATACATACATGTCTCTTCTAGTATAAAAACAGAATAACTATTTCCATCACACTCTACCGTCCACTTCCTCCCCACCCCAACAAGATATGGTCTTTAGATCACTTTCACTACCCTCCCTCCTTCTCTCCTCTTAAAGCCTGGAACACTTACTACATTTCCCTATCCCCACCACCTGATTCTAGAGCTTTATTGAGATACCGTAGTCCTTATTAGAGTTTCCCTTACAGTGTATTCCATCTGTTTTTGCCTCCTTATTTAGCATTTCTATTACACATTATAAAAATATATATAGAAAGAGATATAAATATGTAGACCATGGTTCGTTGCTCCTCACTGCTTTCTTTCCTCTTCTCTTGGTCGTCTCCTAGCTTGAAGTCTCTGTTTTGATTCATTTGTTGTTACCTTAGAGTCTTTACTTAAAAGTATATCTCAAATGAGATACCTAGTGATTTTTGCAAGTCTTCAAATTTCTTTCCTTCCTCCCTGACTAGATCTGGGTTGCAGGTATTTTCTTTCATTAACTCACATTCAATTGTGCTGTTTTTTTTAACTTTCTGGGTTGCAGGTAGGAAGAAAGAACTTTCTTTAGACCTGAAACTATGTGAGTTCCAATATCCTTAGAGTTTAGGAATTTTACCTCTCCATGGTTAAGTGTGTGTCTTTACCTTTCAGTCCAGCCTGAACTTAAGTCTTTGTTCAGTTCAGGGAAATTTCATCTACTATTTAATTATGACCTCTCCTCTTCAGTTCCTTTTCTCCGGGAACTCACAGAATTTGCAGAGTAAGTCTCCTAGGTCTATTCCAGTTTCCCATTTCACCGCATGATTTGCATCTCCATTTTTTTGGTGACATGTTTTGAGAAACATCTATTTCATTTTATAGATCTATTTTGGGACTTTACTGAAGAGCACACATACAGGCCCCTGGAAAAACTGGCATAACCTGGCTCTGCCAAAGATAAGCTAAATCGGAGATAAGCTGGCAGCAGTGACTCCAGCAGACCCCTGTCCCCGGCAGTAACTACAACAGACCCCTCCAGCAGAAGAGAACCCTGACACCAATGAACATGCCTAAAATTCCAACAGTAGCCTTGTTACAGGGCAGGGAGAGGGGCACCCCAGAACTCCCAAACCTGCCCGCTCTAAATAGGTTCTGCCATCCGCCACATCAAGACAAACATATAAGACCTTAAGTGGAAACAAACTTTAATACAATCAGTGTACAATACAGAAGAGACAAAGAATATAGTTTTAAATCAAGCACCCAATGTTACCCATCACCTCATGGGTAAAAGTCCACCCAAATGGGATTGGCCCAAAGCAAGGGCCAAAAGGCTGCCACAAGCCTGAAACACCTTTTGGCATGACCCATAGAAAAGGGTCAGAAACAGCCAGACAACTCTGGGAGGAAAAGAACAAAATCAAAGTCCAGATCAACGTCGCCATTGTTAACCTCCCTACAGGTCTCTCACCCACATCTGCTTAAACCAGTGCAGGCCAGTGCAGCTTCTTCCCATGTCGCTCTGCTCCTTGTGCCTCTCCTGACTCTCCATCCTGCTTCCTTCCTTCTCCACTCTCCTCTCTCTCTCTCTCTCTCTCTCTCTCTCTCTCTCTCTCTCTCTCTCTCTCTCTCACTCTTATTCTCCAGCTTCTTATCTCCTGCTCAGCTCCCCCCTCCCTTGGGCAGGGCAGGGAATCTGGAACACACCCTTTTTCCTTGGGACCACCCTGTTATAGCCTGACACTATAAAGACCCGTGCTCCCAATTTCGGGGTGCAATTCTCCCTCTGCTGCTGCTGAGATTCTCCCCTCACAGACTACTAAAGTCTGCTTCGATCTGATACTCTTGGCCTCTTTCTTTCCTAACATTCAGCAGTAACCATCCTCTCCTGTGAAATGTTTAGTTCCAAAATCACATTTTCTAGTTCAGGGAAATTGTTTATTTATTTATTTTTTTCAAAGAGTCCTCTTTCTTGGCAGGTCTCTTTTTTTCTCTGGGTTTGTGTACATTCTCCTGGCCTCAAGGACTGGGGAGGGAGAGTGGGGAGACCCAACTAAGTCACTGATTGTTCCTGAGAATCAGGCTGTTTCTGGAACTTGCTGCCTTCCTGAAGGTCGTTGCTCTTGGTTCAGAGGCTCTACTCCAGAAACCTGTCTGTAGGGAATTTGCTCTGCCAGGAGCTCAGCAGAGCCCACTTAAAGCTCCTCACCTACAGCTGGGAATCATCACAGGGGTAATGGGCCTCCTCTGGTGAGAGGGGCCTCACCAAGGCTGCCATCTGCCCAGAGTCCCCTCACTCTGAGTAGTCTAGGGATAATTGACAGACACACTGATAATCACCAAAGACTTGAAAACAAAAGCCACTCTCGGTAAGTGCTTCTGGGAACTACAACTGGGAGTAGAAATGGGGTAAGGGGATTATCTTTTATGCTTTTCCCCCAATACTAGGAATTCTCAACCTTGGCACTTCTTTCAGAGCCAGAAATTCTTTGTTGCGAATAGCTGACTTGTTATTGTAGAATGTTTAGGAGCATCCCTGGCCTCTGTCCACTATATACCAATAGCACTCCCTCCCGAATAATGACAATCAAAAATGTCTCCTTGGGGGCAAAATCATTTCTGGTTGAAAACCATTACTGTATACCCTTCAGTTCTATCGTTGTAACTATGTACTCGCACTATTCCTGTTATTAAACATTTAACTGAAGTCATGGAGACACAGGAGGAAATATGCTGTTGAGAGGAAGTAGAAACATGAATAAGAGAATATATAATAAAGAATGGGGAAGCAATTTAGCAAAGTGGGGAAAAATTGGGGAATAAATTTAAAAAGTAGAGACAGAGTATCTCTGTCATGGGACTAACGGAGTAGGAGTGTGAAGACCCACATACTCCTGTAACCAAGGTCCCCAGGAATGCCACCATCCAGGACCCAACACAATCTGCAAAGTCCCAGTTACACCACAACCACTATTCTGGGGTTCCCCTTCCATTTGGCCTCCTAATTTGGTGTCCTTTACTTAAACTAAGCTAAATGGGCGCATCCCTTACAAAGGCCTGTGAGACTTAGTGTCCAATCAAGAGATTCCTCCCTGCCCTGTTTGCTGCCAGTACTATATCCTCTTCTTAGCATCACATTTTAAAAGGACTCTAATCAAGTAAAACAATGGGAATGGTGAGTGTGTTACAAATGAAGTCAGTAAAAGAACTGCAAATGGAACTTTAGAATGTTTTTCTAGGAAGAAAGAAAGAAAAAAAAAAAAAAGGACCTAGGCTAGGCCATCCAACTGGCTCCCAATTCCTCCAGAGCTGACACACACAGGAGAGGAAGAACTGACTGTCTGATTTTAGCTCAGGAGGTAGAATCAGTGTCAAAAGTAAAAGAGGATTCAGAGTTTAGCTACATTTTTTTTTCCATCAATAAGAAAGATTATTGGAAAAAAGCATGGCAAAGTAGTGAGCTGCCTATCTTTAAACATGTTCAAGAAGCTAACAGGATGGTTCCTGAAGAGGATATAAGTTTGGGCCAGATCTGTCAGCCTCCTTCCAATTAGATAATTCTAGAAATTTTAAAAGCTTGGCAAGAGACCAGGTTAACTCACAAATTAAAGAGACATATCTTAGCCCCAAATGGCATTTTAGGACATTTTAAGTCAGAGGAGGGTGGCTGGTGGAGAAGTTGAGCAATAAGGAAATATCTCAGAGGTTCAGCATCTTCAACTGGCTGATCTTTCCCCACAGGATTAGTCAGAACTTGTGGCTGCAAGAGACAGAAAATCTAACTTAGACTGACTTAGCAAAAAAGGAAATTTATTGGCTTAAAGAAATGAAAAGTCCAAGAGGCAGACATAGCTCCGCACAGCTGGATCCAAGGTTTCAAATGAAGTCAGTTAGATGTGGTCTCTCTCCATGTCCCAGCACTGATTCTCTTCTTACAGCCAAAACCAGCTTGGAAGTTCAGACTCATCTCCACAGCGTGCAGAGCAAGGCCTTGGCTGGACAGCTTGTGGAAGCTACTGTCACCTGTTAGAATTTCCTAGCCCTGGCCTCTGTCCCCAGGCCATTTGGGTCTTGGCATTATCCCTATCCTCCCTGCTGGGATGTCAGGACGAGGGGGAAAGCTGGGGCCCCAGAAAGCCCTGGTGGCTTCTCCTCAGATAATTTACCCCGACAGGATTGAAATCAAACCAGTGAGGAGGGAGGCCGCTAAGGAAAGCACCTGCTGTTTGGAAAGGAGGTGTGGCAATGCGGATCCGGCCTGCCTCGACTTTGTCCTCTTCTAGTCACAGGGTTCATTAGGAAATTGCCTGGAGTTCAGTGGTGAGAGCCTAAGCTCCTGGAGAGCCTCGGTGACACTGAGAAAAGGCGAGTAAAAGGGTTTTGGGGATGAGAGAAGGAAACAGGAGGGAAAACAAAGTTCAGATCACACCAGCTCCATACGGAACGAGTCCAGCACCTTTTGCTAACACGCGAGGCCGGAGGCTCGGGAAGGTACGGGCCGGAGTTGGGCTCCCAGGGCCAGAAGAGGGAGCCGCCGGCGAGCGGGCAGGACTACAGCTCCCAGCAGGCCTCGTACCCGGCAGCACGACGCCTGCGCAGAGGTGAGGAAGCGCCGCGGCGGCCAGGCGGGGGCGCCGGGGCCTCGAGCCGGCTAAGGCGGCCCGCGCTGCGCGGCCCTGTGGCGAGAGGTTTGGCGTTTGAAGTCTCAGCAATTGCCTCCTCCCAACTGGCTCCCAATTCCCAAAGGGTGGGTGGGACCTCAAACCCCCATTTCTTCCAGAACAAAGCTCTCATATCCCCCAAGCCGCAGACACCTTGAACCGTCGTCAGCACTGGAGCCCTCAGAACTCTACATCCCGCTGCCAGAGGTTCCCCACATCCGGTGTCCGCCCCCAAAGCCACCCCCTCCCCCCACACCCACACAGCCCGGGATGCCTGCCCTTCACCGTGATAGGGGCCTCTCCTAGGTAGACCCAGGCTGGGGTGTTGGGTTATTCTGGGGGTGGAGGGGAGTGTCTCCCTTCTCATTGGGAACACCTCGGGTTCAGGGTACCCCGCTCTGTGGTATTCGCTGAGACTCTTGAGTGGAAAGACATTTGGAAGTAAAAGCCTCAGCTTCCCCTTCTGCTGGCCCAAACCTCAAAAAGCCCTGTCAAGCCGCACCTGCCTCTACAGAGGCGCTAGGTGGAGATGCCCTAGACCTTAGGTATTGAGGGAGGCTGAGCAGTTACAGCCCCCACGAGGAGAGAAGGTCGGGGCCTGGTGAGCTTGCAGACTCGGGTGATGGGAGTGGGTTTGCACGCAAGTTCTTAAAACCAGAGCAGCTGAGGAGCAGGGTTCCAGCCTCCTACTCCCAGAACCCACCCCCTTCAAGGTTGATAGGACAGCCCCTCTTGTCCCGGCCTCACCTCCCAACCTAGAAGCCCCAGACATGGCCTGTTCAAACAGCAAAGTTAACAACCCCACCATGTGGGGCCTGTTGCAGGTCTGTAGCCCTTTGGGTAAAATCTAAATACTTTTTGAGAAGTTTATTTGAAGACTTGGGGACACAACAGAAACAACATAACAGACGTCTTCTGCTAGGGTTCCCAGGTCAGAAATCAGGCTTAGGTTCCTCAAGGAACTAGGTTCCAGGACCCCTCCAGCCAGTGGGCTCCCCCCAGAATATACCCACCCAGCTCTTCTCAGACTCTTCTCCCCTCCCCCACTGCCCACTTCCTGTGTCTGAGGAGACACTGAGGTGTCAGGGGTAGACTGAGGAAGCAGAGTGGAGAGGATCCGGTTAAACTCCAGAGCAGAGTAGGTGAAAGCCTGAGAGTTTGGGGACTGAGAGGAATAGATAAAAATAAAAAAGGAGAGAGATGGGGAGAGGGTCACCATCTGTGCTTCCTCCATCCTCAAGAAACGGGATCAGCCATTCCCTAGATGTCTTCCTCACAACTCGGATATAAGTTCCAGAATATTACCTCCTTTGACAGGACAAGAGCCTCCTGTCTTTGGGGGGTGGTAGGGAAACAGTCATGCCCGGAATGGGGGAGCAGTAACCCCTGCAGCAGGAGGCTAGTGCAATGTATGCCCCACTGTTCCAGGCCCGTCACTGCCGCTGGGTGCAGGCTGGCTGTTGGCGTAGGCCTGGTCTGGGAAGGAAGCCCGCGCCCTGCGGGTCTGGGCACACACTGAGGCATAGAGCTCCGGCTCGGGGTCTGGGGCTTGGGGCTTCGGCTCAGAATCCAGCACCACCTCGGAGTACTTGATGGGAGCTCCGGGGCTGGGGATCCGGCCCTGAGGAGGTCTCAACTGCAGGCTGGTATAGCACATCACCTCCTCTGCAGCCTGGAGACACAAGGCTGTTAGAGGTTACTGGACCCTTGAGAAAGCCCCTACCTCTTCCCCTCCCCTGCTGCTCCTCAGCCACTACTCACTCACCCTGGCAGGGCCTCCCGATACTGGATCCTGCTGGTCTGGCCGTGGTTCTTGAGACAGCCGTCCTGGAGAGGGAACAGAAACTTGGTCACTTCTTGTTCTTCCTGCACCCCCTCACCCCACCCACCCAGGACCTGGCCTCTGTGCTCCTCCCCTCCGCCAGCTTCCTACCTGTTTGCAGATAATGAAGGTTCCCATACAGGGGAACCTCCTCCGCAGACCCTCCGGAGCTGCAACACAGAGTTTAGGGGATGAGTGGGGTCGCCTGGGCAAGAGGGAACTCTCCATCTGTCATCTGTTGTCCCGCACTCACCGGTCCTGTCCCGGAGGGCTCCTGCTCCTGCCTCGAGTCCATCGGGACAAGTGTGCCGCCAGTGAGATGAGAAACAGCAGCGTCACAGCCCCTAAAATGGCCCACAACCCTGGGGCCTGGGCCAAGGAGGGGATTCCTGTAGATGTGAGAGGATGGGGTCGGGGTTCATTACTGCCCAGCCCAACACCTCAGGTCCCAGCCGGTGGGACAGAGGCCCACGTGACTCCTCCTGCCCCTGCCCCTGCCCCTGCCCCTGCCCCACCCCGCACAGCTCACCCGGCAGGAGATCCTCAACCTTCGTGCAGTTGCCCATGACTGCTGATGAGCGTGCCGAGGGGTCAGCCTAGTTCATGACCTGACAACTGCTACAGTCCCCCTTACTCCCACCCCTCTCTGGGCCAGGCCCCCACAGTTCAGCATCCCCAATACTGGTGGTGGCAAAGTCGCTGGTTTCCGGGGAGGAAAGGAGAGGTGAGGGGGTGAATGATAGAACAAAGACACCGCCCTGTGCCTGCACCTGCGCCACCCCAAAGCTCCCAAGCTTCCGCCCCCCAGCCCCCAGGCCCCATACCCCCTTCAGTCAGAGAAGAAACAGGCGGGCTTGCATTTACTGTGGCATTGCACAGGTGAGCCCATGAAAACTGAGTGGGCAAAAGCGGCCTGAGGTCAGACAAGGAAGCTAGGCCTTCTGGCGGTGATTCCAGTCTGCTGCCTGGTACCTACCTTTTCTTTCCAAGTTCAAGTCCTGTGAAAGAGCGTTTTCCTTCTGGCATCTACAACCCCACCAGACCCCAGACTGACCTTTGGAGAATGTGTTAAGATGACCACTGTCATTATTATTATTATTATTAGTGGTATAATAGTTTGGAGGCTAGAGGAAGCTAGATTCTCCCCCTCACCATTCACTTCAAAACTTTTCCTCAGAACTGTCACTTTCAAAATTAGTTGATTTAAGGAAACCTCTGGTCCAGTACTATGCTGGGAACCAGAGTCTGTCTTTGCACTTTCTCCCTTCAGAAAGTGTTGTTCCTGCCCAGAGGCCCAAGCACAGGGGAAGCTATTGATGTGGGAAGGATTACAGTTCCAAATACAAACCTCACACCAGGGGGCAGAGATAGGTTTTCTCTAGCACATTCAATGTCTTTTAAAAAATGAAAGTCATTGCTGTGGGGTGCTGAGGGTGGGGATAGCAGAACAGGCCCTGTCCCCCTGGTTGCAGGCAATAAAAGGGGTATTGTCTGTAGAGAATTTTAAAATACAAGCAACTAAAAATCAGTCTCCTTTTTATTATCACCATGTCCCAGAAATTCTAAAACATGTCAGGGACAAATACTGTTCCCTGAAATACTGTCCATGGTCCTAAGTTCTAAATTGCTGATGAATTTTAATAACATATAAGCTTTAAATTAGTACATTGTTATTACATCACCTTTAAAAATACTGTTACTGGGCCTCCCTGGTGGCACAACCAGTTAAGTCTCAACACTGTGAAGCCATCCGCAGCCCCTGCAGCACGAGTTCTATCCCTGGCCAGGGAGCTTCCCACATGGCGCAGCAGACCTCTCCTGTCTAGCCCGCTGCTCCCCTCAGCAGTGTATTTCAGTCGATCCGCCTGTTCTGCTCCCCACTCTGTCTGGTGAATCCTCTCACCACCTCACACCTCTGGCCTGCACGCCAGTTCTTGTATGCATAAATAAACAAATCTTTAAAAAAAAAACAAATCTTATTCTTTGACCACCTGTAAGTGGAGATTGTCAAATCTGACTATATTTATTACTGAATGTGCATATGTAAAGATCATTTTTAATAAACTTGCAGAATCATAAAAAAAAGTTCGTGGTGTTATTCATTACTGTGATTAATATTGAGCCATAGGGCATGCAGACAGCTTCTAGGGTCAGAACAGAATAGAAAAAAGCATCAGAGGAATCAGGAAGTGTCCAGAGATAAAGCCAACAAATTCCAAAGGGGACTAATCAAACCCTCACCACCAACCCCCCACGAGGGACAACAGGACATTCCCAGCAAGGTCGATAAAGGAAAAGGACTCTAGGATAAGGGTTGAGATGCATGATGTATTTATGGGCACAGGGACATTAAGACAGAGTGGGTGAGACCACCAAGAGCTAACCAATCACAAGGAAAATGATGGGGCTTTAGAATAATTAGGGGCCTCCCCGGTGGCGCAGCAGGTTGTCTCAACACTATGAAGCTGTCCGAAGTTCCTGCAGCAAGAGTTCGATCCCTGGCCAGAGAGATTCCCACATGGTGCAGCAGACCTCTCCTGCCTTGCCCGCTGCTCCCCTCAGCAGTGTATTTCAGTCAATCTGCCTGTTCTGCTCCCCACTCCATCTCTGGTGAATCCTCTCACCTCCCCATACCTCTGGCCTACACCCAGGTTATTGTCTGCATAAAGAAATAAATCATTAAAAAAAAATAAAAATCCCAGTTTGTTGATTCTTCCGGGAAAAAGATAAATAAAAACCAGATCTGATACCAGGCAAAAACTGAGGGATGCCCAAGGACCCCAAATGTTAAGAAGAGAAACCCATGTTACCAACTCAGGGTTTGTACCCTATCATGACCGCAAAAGCAAAGTAATCATACTCTAGTGTGCGCAAAGATTTTTAAACAGTGAGACGTTTAAAGTGCGAAGACATGTAGGGGAGAGAAGGATTTCAAAATATGGATTCCCCATCAAAATTCAAAATCAACCGTCCCCTCATGGGCAAACACCCAGACATGCAGGGCCCAATGTGGAGCTGCCAAGACCCAAGAGCAGGAATGAATCCGATAACTGCTGGCAGAAAACACAAACAAGAGGTTATGTCAAGCCCAAAGGTTTGGGAGAGAAGGAGAGAACCAAAGTTCAACATGTATCACCCAAGTCGAATCTACCAAGGTAAAGATGGTGGCTCCCACAGTCTGAAAAGGGTGGGTTTGTGCTACTTGCTGAAGTGCTAAAACCAGACAAGAGAGACCTGCACCTATGCGTTCAGTGTTCTAAGTCCAACACGGCTGCTCAGCTCTGCCCTAGTTCCTAGTAGTGCCCCTCACCAGTGCCAGGAACCTGAGAAGTCAGCTACCTGGAGATGTGGGTGCTGGCTGTTAAGGGCATCAGGGGGTGCAGTCCAGAATGCCATTCACTGCCAGCTGGACCCAAGCCTTCGGCTGCATCCTCTAACAAATCTGGCTACAGTGGGCCTGAGTGCTTGAAAGGCAGCAATCAGCTGGGGTCATTTATCATGTTATCACTCCAGGCCTGGACCACTATTCCCTTACATGGACTTGCCAACTCTCTTAGAGTCAAGTTTGGACTACCCTGCTCTCAAGCCAGGCTGCTTTGGGTAGTCAGCGAGATTGTGACAATTCCCCCGAGTGCAGTTCTCATCCTGCCCTGCCCAGCCCCCATCCCTTTCTGGAAAGACAAGCTAGACCCCTATTTCAGTCATTTACTTAGCATCATTCACTTAATACACGTGTCCCAACTACTTGTTTATGTGCCAAGCGCTGTAGATCTGTTAGTGGGAGATATTTATTTCCTCAAAGAGCTCTTGGTCCAATTAGGAAGATGACACTATGTATCCTGGTTATTTTAAAGACAGTATGGAATAGAGGGAGACTACCCAAGTTGGCCTGGAAAAGTGGTGAAAGGCAAGGAGGGGGAAGCACTGAAGGTTGAGATGATTATTTTTTTTCTTTTACATTTGAAGAGGAGAAAGGAAATAAGAGAGACACCTGCATAGTCAGAGGCGGGCAGGGCAGAGAGCTGCTTGAGATGATTTGGAGACAAACAGAAAGGCTGGAATATCTGCAGTGATTCCTATCTGATTAATAACTTACTTAATCTTCCTGAACCTTAGCTTCCTCATTCTTTAAAATAGTTTAGTTATATTTACCTTTAGGGTTGTTTGAACATTCATTACTTTCATTCAACAATGATTCATTAAGTGACTGCTAGTACCAGGTGCTATACTAGATTCTAGGAACAAACTGGTAAAGAAAAACGGATATAGCCCCAACTCTTGCAGAATTTACAGTCCTGTTATTTTCTTTCTATAACTAGTTTTAATTGCTTGACTTTAATTAAAATAGACTTTCCAGTTTCATTAAAATATGACAGATAACAATGGTTTTGAAGAAAGTACAACTGCACTAATGAAAAAACTAGAAGGAGGGGGCCTCCCTAGTGACAAAGGGGCAAAGTCTCAGGGCTATCAAGCTGTTGCCAGTGGGGTGAGTTGGACCCCTGCCCAGTCAGTCCTCCTGTTCTGCTCCCCACTCTGTCTCTGGGGAATCATCTCACCCCCTAAACTCCCACCTCTGGCTTAGGCCCCACCTCTTGTATGCATAAATAAATAAAAATAAATCTTAAAAAAATTAGAAGGTTCTTGTTGTGCTAGCCTGGCACCAACGCAGGTTCCCTGTGATTCATGGAGACAGGCCAGAAGGAGTCCTGGAGCCCTCAGTGGCTTTTTAGGCTTTGTATTACGCCTTTCTTGAGAGGCATCCAGGCACAAGGCAGGTAGGGTGACGGGGGGCCAGGAAACTGGCAGGCCTCCTAGCCCCTGGCAAATCTTCACTCTTTTCTGGGCTCTCTGGCAGCGTCTCACGGTCTCGCTGCTGCCACTTCTGCCACATGTTCTCTCCTGCTTCTGCTACTGCTGCTTCCTTTGCTTATAAGCCCATTCTCTGGCCCAGGTGTGCCCACTCATGCATGCCCACACCCTACTCCAGGTGCCCGCCATCAGGCATGCACGTAGGCCTGCAGAGGTCCATCATTCCAGGGAGGGTGGAAAAACTGATAATTCCCGTTTACCCCACAGTTCTGAATGAAAGGAACACAAGAGCTGAAGGTGGCATAGAAGTGCGGCAGGGGAATGGCAATGGAACTTATGGGAGAGGATTAATATAATTTCAAGTACCTGGCTCTTAGTAAGTACTCAAGTCAAAATCACTAGTATCTAGGCATGGTTCTAAGCACTCCTTAATTATCCCAGTTAGTTTTCATAACAACTCTGTGAGGCATAGAAACTGAGGCACAGATTAAGTTGGCCAAAGTTGTTTAGCTTTCTAGAAGGAAAGGCAGGGTCTAGGCCAGGCAGAGTCCAAAGCCTATTGTGTACCATGTTACACAATAAATGGAGGCTAGTATAGACAATTGCCATTGGACAGAGTGGGGGAAAGGAGCCATTTCAGGAAGAGGGAACTGTAATAAAATGGCACAGGCCTGATAGGGGCTAAGGGGGGGAGGAGATGGAGTGAGACGCTAAGCAGTGTATAGCAGGAAATCTGCATGCACATATTGTTTGTGGCCTGTCTGCTCTGAGTTAATTTTTCAGCCTAAGGACACATGTGGAGGAGTGCAGGAAGCCAGTGCTATCTGAAGACCAGCCTCAGCACAGTGGGAGAGCCTGAGGCCAGGTGTCCAGGAGGGCAATTAAGGGGCTGGGGCTGGATGGGGGGGGCGGGGGTTGTGCGTGAGCGCACGCTGGACATCACAGTCTCCTGGCAGCAGTGAGTGAAGGCCTGCTTGCTGTTGAACTGTCTTTGTTCAACTCACTATAAAAAAGACAACTGAAAATGAAATGTTAAGGTGGTTTCTTCGGGTTGTTAACACCGCCCCCCTTCCAGATTACCAGCTGATTAAAGCCCCCCTTTTAAAAAAATTATGCATACAAGAGTTGGGGAGTGGAAAGCAGAAAGGGCTCATTGACTTAGATACAATGCTGAGGGGAACAGTGGGCCAGACAGAAGAGGTCTGCTGCGCCATGCAGGTTAGCTCCTAGCCAGGGTTTGAACTACTACTTCAGAGGCTGCTCATAGCTTCCTAGCGATGACTTCACAAGGCGTGTGAGGTACTGGGCCATCGTGGGGTTATTACATAGAAATCTGTAACTTTCTAAAAAGCAGCCGCACTGAGAATGAGCCCCGTGTAGTTGGCGCGCACCAAGACGCACTGCCTGCGTAACTAGAGCAGATGACGGATGACACCCCTGCAACACGCCGCTCAGTTCACCCGCACGAGAACGGGATCACTTCTTGGCGGACTTAACAGTGAGACGCAGGAAGGTCTACGTGCGTGTGCACGTGGCACTCTCTGCCGGAGGTCCGGGGACTTTCCCCTAGGCGGAAGTAAGGAACAAGTCCCCCGATTGTAGCCTAGGAAACAGGCCTTCAGCACGAGCTGCTCCTAAGGCTGCGAGAGCAGCCTCTTTATAGCTCTGTCAAAGAATTTACTTTTTGGTGAGGGTGAGATAGTTGGTGGTGCGAGAAATAAAAATAAGTGATTTTTCGGCATAATCTTTTAATACTGTGGTACGCTAGAGGTTTTTGACTAATATAATATCTATATAGATAAGAAATTATTTTATGAAAGCTGGGTGACAGCCCTATGCAAATAAGATCTGGCCCTACCCAAACACGAAGTGGGCGTAGCCTTCCTGGGAGGCCCGGAGCCGGACCCGCTGGGGGCGCGCCTACGCATGCGCACTGGGGCGGCTGCCCCACACTGGCGCCCTTGTGCCCTCGGTGCGTCGGGCCGCAATGGCGAGCGCAGTCTCGCTCCTGGGTGTGCTTGGGCTGCTACTTGTGTCTTCGCTGCCCGAGGTCCTCGGAGTCCTCCCCAGCCCCGACTTCCGGGCACACCCAGGTACCAGCGAGGGCTGCTAGAGGGGGGCTCGGAATGCCCACGGGTCCCAGGCCCCAGACCTACTGATCCGCCTCTGCCCTCCTCCGCAGGGGACCCCGCCCAGGTTGGCCCTGCGGTCCCTGAACCCCGACGGCGGCAGCCGCTGAAGGACCAACACGAACGGGCCCGATCCGGGGCACTGCCTCTGGGGACGCTGTACACCGCGGCCGTCGTGGCTTTTGTGCTGTACAAGTGTTTGCAGGTGCGGGACGACCAAGGGTGGGGATGCCCGGGGCCTGAATCTCCCTTGGGGCCGCTATGGTTCCAAGAACCTGACACCACCTCACGTCACTCTAAAATGAAGACAGTTCCTTGGCTTGCCAACATAATGGGGTTATTTTGAGCATCCAGTGAGGTAATGAATGTGGAGGGCGCGAGGTAATTTGTAAATATTGACCATCACATTTAAACACCGACCTACACCCCCCCCACCACCACCAGCAAAGACCCAATGAAGATTGACATTTGCCCACGGTCATCTAGCGCTATTTAGTGGTGGAGCTGGGATTTGAACCCAGCAAATGCCTGTATTACAAAAACTGGGTTTCTGATATTTCCAAGTTGGCCCCGGCGGATTTTTTGAGTTCAAGGTCCCAAGCAGACTCATGTTGTCCTTGAGAAGGATGACCTGAAATATGGACAGAGGAATGGGTTGAAACTGTTAACATGAAAGTAGTGTTTTCCAGGACTTTAACTTCAGCCCTGGTCCTATCACTTACTCGCCTTAGGAAATAGTTGAACTAATTTGAAAATGATCAAACTAGATGGGATAACTAATCCTGATCCCAACTAGACTTGACAGACTAAGATGAGATTTTTTTTTTAACATTAAAATCATGACTCATTTATTGGTCAATACTTAACACTTTCCCACAGCCAAAGTGTATATTATTTTTTTCCTTTTTAAAAAATTTTATTGTTATTATTACTTATGTCTTTTACATTATTGTGTATTCCTGTAGGTTTCCCGCCACCAATTCACCCGTGAACCATCACCATAGTCCCCCGTTCTCCCCTCTCCCCCATTCTGAGCCCCTATCCTCCTCCTCTCTCCCTGTCTCTCTTTTTTTTGGTTCCCCTATATTCCTGTTATAAGTGAAACCATTCGATACATTTCTTTTTCCTTTTGGCTTATTTCGCTGAGCATGATCCCTTCTAGCTCCATCCATGTTGCTGCGAATTGCATGTGTTTCTTTTTTGATTGCGGAATAGTATTCCGTTGTGTATACATACATCTTGATCCAGTCATCTATTTTTGGGCATAGGATGAGATTCTTAATGGTGAAATTTAACAAGGATAGGTAAGTTTGCTTTTTTAAAAAATGTAGGTATAACTGACATTTTTTCAGGTGTACAACATGATTTGATATTTGAAAATATTGTGAAATCATCATAGTAAGTGTAAACTTACTTCACTATAAAATTTCATTTTTCTTCTTTTGATGAGAACTTCTAAGATGTACTCAGCCAGTTTCAAATATGCAATACAGTATTAATGTAGTCACTGATGTACTTTACATCTCTATGACATTTCATAACTGGAAGTTAGTACCTTTTGACCCTCTTCACCTATTCTTCCCCACCCTCCTCTTGGAGCAACCAAACTGAACGCCATTCTTTTTGTTTTTAGACAAGTGAGAACATGTCTTTCTGGTTTCACTAGCACAATGCCCTCAAGGTCCATCCATGTTGCCACAAATGGCAGGTTTCCTTCTGTTTAATGGCTGGGCAATATTCCATGAGAACATATGCCATATTTTCTTTTCCATCCATTAATGGGCAGTGACTTCTACTCTTGCATCCAAGTACAGTCTAAAAGAAACCTACCTTAGCTGCAGTGTATTAGTGGGCTAATAAAGTTCAGCTGTGTGAGGTGACCACTCTTCCCAATTCAATTCTCAGAACAAGGTATTGTGCTTTATCTTCTGATCGAACTCCTAGAGAATTTTATTCTTTCAGGGCATTGTTTTAAGAGTACCTCATGCTCAGTAAAGGAACCAGAGAACTTTCAAATGGCACTGACTGAAAAAGATACTAAACCAGAGAAGACTTGGGGAATAGGGTAGGGTACAGGGAATGACCATTGTCTTCAAATTCCTGTTGAGAAGACATGATGTTGGAAGGCTCTAATCACCATGGGAAATACATGAAGGACAGTTTTTCACTTTTTTTTTTTTTAAGATTTATTTTTTCATAGAAAAACTGGGGTGTAGGCCAGAGGTGTCAGGGCTTGGGGGAGAAGTTAGAGAATTCACCAGAGACAGAATAGGTAGCAGAAGAGGCGGATCTACTGAAATACACTACAGAGGGGAGCAGCAGGTGAATCAGGAGAGGTCTGCTGCGACATGTGGGCCAGCTACTTGGCCTGGGATTGAACTCAGGCCATAGTGGTGATAGTACTGAGACTATCCCTTGTGCCACCAGGGAGGCCCAGCTTTTTTGCTTTTTATATAAATTAACAACCAGAGTTTTATCAAACTGGGCAGTTGCTCATTCTTGGAGGTATTGCAGTAGACTGAATGACTGTGTGTCAGGACTTGGTGACCTGTTGCTTCATGTCCTGGGTGAGAAGCTGACTAGCTGTGACTGGAGTTCTCTGCAGTAGAAACCCACAGCTTTTCCTATCTCCAGTTATCCACCTCCCCTCACTGGCTTTGGAGACAGTGATGATGGAGAACCTTGCTGCTGCAGCACTGTCCCTGTCTTCTTCCACAGCAGGGGAAGGATGAGGCTACTGTTCTCCAAGAGGAGGCAGACAAGAAGGAATCATTACAGTCCGGTGGGTTTTGCAGAAGTCTATCCTTGGTGGGGATCAGGGGGTAGCAGAAGGCAAGTAACCTTTGCTCTCCTTTTCTCCCTGATCCCTAGAGCAACAGCTGGCTCAGTTGACAAAACAACTGGCCCAGACAGAGCAACACCTGAACAATCTGATGGCCCAGCTGGACCCCCTTTTTGAGCGGTAAGGGGAGCAATGACCCTGTGGCCATGGAACTTGTGCTAGGTGGGAGAGGTGGGGACACAGATTGGGCAACCTATCAGTGGACATTTCTGCAGTGTGACTACCCTGGCTGGAGCCCAGCAGGAGCTTCTCAACCTGAAGCTACAGACCATCCACCAGCTGCTGCAAGAAAACAAGCCAGACAAGGGTGTGGAGGTTCTAGAACCAGGTAAAGGATTGGGGGAGGTGAGAGTCTGGTGGAGGTAGACAGTGTCTCTGAAATTGGAACATATCTGATCTCTCCCCTCACAGAATGCAGCACCCTCTTTCCCGAGACCTTATGCATAGAGGAGGACAAAGAGGCTGCTAACAGTCAGACCTGGGAGGAGCCCCTGAACTGGAGCACAGAGACAAGGAACCAGACTCCTCCCTGGGAAGTGGAGCAGGGACTCAGGAGGAGATGCAGCAGGATGACGGCGAAGGGCCCCAGTCACCGCCCCTGCTGGAAAGGAGGGACGACAGCTGAAAGTTTAGTAAAACAAAGTCTGTTCTTGTGACTGGATGCGCCTTTGTGATTTTTCCATTCCAGCTGGTCACACACACACCCATACTAGGTGCCTAAGAACAACTGGGGCTTCTTGAAAAACTTCCCTTATTAGGACATAACAAGGCTGCCTTCCAGTGTGAGAGCTCAGAAGATAGAGGGAGCTCCAGTTCCCCCTGCATGGGTGAGGCAGGCAGGCCAGCCTTCATGACACAAAAACCCCTTTTTTCATACTGCATAGTTGAGACAAAGATCTATCAAAAAAAAAAAAATTTTTTTTTTTTTTTTAACTAAAAACAGTGGTAAAATAAGCTGTAGAAACTATGTACAAAGTAAAAATAACTACATTCCAAAGTTGCAGCCTTGATACATGACTGGCCATACGCACAGCACAGCACTAACTTTATCAGTCCCAAAGCCCCTAATCTGTGTTGGAGGGGCTGGCTCAGCGGAGGTCCACTTGGGTAGACTTGATTTCCTGATTCTTTAGAGAGCCGGTCAAGTGACCTGGTGTGGTTTGGTCCTACACAAACATAAAAAGACCTTTCTCAAACCATAAAGGGTTCTGTGTTTTGTTTAATACTGAAGATTCCTTTGTGCTCCCGACTCTGATGTATCCCTGAAGTATCCTGGATCTTGGAATTTGTGAGATTCCTCTAGTTCTTCTGGCTGCTGTGGAGAGAAGGTCAGTTCAGGCACTGGCAAGAGCACACTATTCAGACGTCAGACTCCCCCGCATGCAGGAGGAGAGATGAGACCAGCTCTGTACCCTTCCAGCTCATGGCCTGCGTCACAGCACTCTCCCTGAGGGGACACACAATGTACCTGATGGCCAAAGTCAGGCTGTGGTACCAGCGCAACAGCTCCTCCTGGTCTGTGGACATAAGCAGTAGCTTCTCATGGGGAAAGGAGAGCTAGGGAGAGACCACATTTTAGTGCATGGCTCAGAAGAGTCTGAGGTAGCGCTTTTTCCAAGGAGGTACCTTGGGCTGTGAGAACTAGGTGTGAAGCCCACGCCCAGTTACCTTCTCAGTGTACATGGCTCAGTTCCTCTGAAAGGGGCCCAGGCCAAGAAGATAAACAGGTCCAGAGCCACTTAAGGTACACTTTGGGCCTCTCCTGCCTCACCCAGGCCCCCCCGTTACTTACACTGAGTAGTCCACCACAAGGGCCTCCTGAGTGGCCAAAGACCCTGCGGAGCTGACACTGGGACATGGGGTAGAGGGCCCGGCAGGCAAATGTGCCACTCTGCAGCAGGTGCAATGGGGGTCGAGGCTTGGCCATGAGGAACACATCAGAGAAGAGGAAGAACATTCGGGGTCGAGGCTCCCCACGGGGAGGCACCACCAATAGCCACCCCTGGCGTAGGAACCAGCGACCTAGGAGATGGGACAGCTGTCACTGTGGCACAACTCTAGGACCACTATCCACAGGAAGAGAAAGAAAGGAAGGTGGAGGAAATAGAGGGTATGTGCTGGCAATATAGAGGAAGTGGGGTAACAAAGGCAGTGTTGAGAATTGAGAGAGATGTGCCAGACTACCTGAGGTAAGCCCCTTTGCATGGCGTCCACCGAGCAGAGCCTGGACACGCCGGAGGTGCTGGTCATTCTTCTGTTTCTGACTTATGGTGTGGACCCTCTGGGCAGCCTCACTTACCAGCCGGGCAGCCCCTAGAACGACACGCCCCACATCACTTCCAGCACCACTATGACTCTGAGTGACTGGCAGTGGTGAATGATGGGCAATTTGCAGAGACCAGGGTCAGGGTCTAACTTCTAAAGAGTTTATTGGGCAATTGGGACACTGTATACATGTCAGTGGAAGACTGGGGCCTAACACACACGAGATGGGAGAACTGTTGGAAGAGAGCACCAGAAAGGGATGCAAGAGTGGTAGCCTCCCACCTGAGTTTTGGAGGAGTAAGAACATACGTGTGAGCTGTTGGTGGTCAAGGCTGTTGGGACCTGTGTTTTCAGCCAAAGCAACAACAAGACTCTCATACCTGGAATTAGACAGGAAGTCAGTGAGGGGAAGAAGAGGGCCTCCCTGCTGGCACAAGGGGTTAAGTCTCAGCACTATGAAGCTGTCTGCAGCCACTGCAGCACGAGTTCGATCCCGGCCAGGCGCAGCATGGCGCAGCAGACCTCTCCTGCCTTGCCCGCTGCTCCCCTCAGCAGTGTATTTCAGTCGATCTGCCTGTTCTGCTCCCCACTCTGTCTCTGGTGAATTTCTCACCCCCACCCCCCCCGGCATCTACCCCAGCTCTTGTATGCATAAGTAAATAAATCTTAAAAAAAAAAATGAGGGGAAGAAGAGTCAGGCGAAACTCCCTCTGTTTGGTGAGTGGCATAGTCATATATGGAGGCGTGAGCTGTACTCCCAAAATTGTAGTTATGTAATCTAATGGCAAATCAGTAAAAAGTAGAATAAATCCTCTACCTGACAAATATACCCCTACGTATACTTTGGTTGCACAGCTCCTGGCTACTGGATTCCTGTCACTTGGGATACATGCCACATGCCCTCATCCATTCCACAATGAAGAGTCTGGGGTGCGCTGACCAGTGTTCCTGAGGCTAAATCCCAAAACAAGTTAACCCACCCAAGGAGGATGCTACAGACCTTACTATTATACGCGCCTGACTCATCCTCAGGAGCAGAAATCCTAGGGTAGGCCAGGCTCTACTCTCAATAAACTCTTCCAGATACCCGTCAGAGCCCTATTACAGGCCCTATAACTTCAATGCAGAATTCCCAGTCCCAGCTAAGGGGCGGCAGACCCTGGGTACTTCAGTGTGTTCACAGGATTTCAAGAGCAGTTTGTCCCAGGAGAGAGGCACTGGGACAGATCCTATGCAACCCCACAAAGTTGAGGGCAGCAGTCATACACTCAGAAAAGAGAAGTTGGCGGAGTCACTCACTGCTGGAGCCTCTCCAGAGGCAGAGGGAGCAAGTCCTGGAGCTGAAGGCCCCCAAACTCAGGGCGGCCTTCCTGAAGCTGCACACACCTCCTGAAACGTTTGCTTTTCTTTAGTAGTTCCTGGAGGAGGGGAGAGGGTTTGCAGCCTTGTGAGAAGCCACCCCTTATATTGTATTTATCTGTGCACACAGTGCTCAGTAAACTGTGTGCTTCTGAGAGCAGCTGTCTTCCTACTGGGAACTTAGCATACAGCCGGGGTCCCAGAGGGCCCTGTAAGTGTAGGAACAGTACTAAAGAAGTTTGGGTTTCCAGGTGAAGAGGAAACATATTAGGGCAGGAGAGGAAGAGAAGACGGACTTGAGGTCACCTTCGGGTTACCTGCAGGGTGGTCCGGGACCTCTCTGCATTGGCAGCAAATTGTACGTAGAGCTCCAGGTGGGGGCAAAAGCCCTCCAGCCCGCGGCCCCAGTGGCCTCCTTCGAGGTAGGGAAGCAGCTCTCTATGTGAGGATAAAAGGGCAGTGCAAGAATCATCCAAGCGCCACCTCATTTAATCTCCACAACCCTGGCCCGGAGGCAGTACTGGCTCCCCACGACACCGATGGAGAACTGAGGCAGGCTGCCTCCGGGCCGAGACCACAGGTGAGGGAAAAGGCAGGCTCTGCATGGGCGCCGGGTCTCTCCCACTCTGTGCTCCGCGCCCCGCCAGCGGTAGGGCGCCCTCTCCTTCCCTTTCCTCGCACCCCTTCCACTCACTGGCTGGCGCCGTAAATGAGCTCCCAGGGCCCAAATAGAGCCTGGCTCTCCGGCGGTGTCAGGGTGCCCTTGGCTCTCAGAATCCCCACGAAGTACTGTGGAAGAAGAAGACTGGTGTAGAGTCTGGAGGGAAATGCGGCTAACGCCCAGGCGCAGCTGGAAACTAGAAGTCAACCTGGGCTCCCTACGTGTGGGCGGACAGGCCAAGATCCCCCCTATTCTCGCGGTCACCGACCTCGTCGAGACCCTCCCACACCCCAAGGTCCCACTCCAAATGGGAAGGCGTGCGGGGCTCGCACCGTGGCCACCAGGCCCAGTTGCTCCTGGTAGCGCCGTTCGGTCTCCAGCAGCTCCCGGGCGGTGCAGGCTCGCTTCCGCTCCCAACGGGCTCTCTGCTCTCGCAGCGGGCACCGAGCGCTGGGAACCGGGCTCTCCATTCCCCGCTGCGGGTCTGCTCTTCCGGCCGCAGCCCGCCGCAGATTCAAACCCCAACCGCTCGGGGGCGGGGCGGCGGGCGGCGAGGCGAGCACGCCCCCTGGTGCCGGGAGGCTGCGCGCTCGCCGGAGGATGCGTAGTAGTTCGCCCGCCAGCGGCTGGCCCCAGCGCCGCGCCCAGCCGCCAGGGCGGAGCTGTAGGCATCTGGCGCCCAGGAGGCTGGGCGGGCAGTTCTCTGGGAAGCACAAAGTTGGGGCAGCATCGACTTTGATTCCGAATTGAGGATGCACATACTGGCGGGACCTCTGTGTCCTGTAAGTGGCATCGCTGCGGATGCGTGGGGAGGACGCTGGCAGGGCCCGCGGGTACAGGACCGTCCTCCCCACCCCCTCCATGTCTGCGCCTCCACGGGGCACTGCCTCTGCCGGCCGGCGGTGGCCTCGGCTCTCGGGATGGGGACCGGGCGGGAGCTGGCTGTCCGTGTGGAACTGGGTGAAGGACTGATGCCTCACGGGCACGCGCCTCTCCTTGTCTTTTTTTTCCCTTCCAGCTTCCACGCGCCCCCCCTGCTCTGGGCTCAGCCGTGCTAGAAGGACCGACGGGACCCTCCTGAGAGGTGGCGGCTCCGTGTCT
>PVIJ01006304.1:0-93700 GCA_004024925.1 Scalopus aquaticus | reverse complement strand
AAAAAAAAAAAAAATGGGAAACAGGCCATCCAGGAGAAACAATGCAAGTCAGAAGACAGTGGAGTAAATCTTTAAAGTAGCAAAAGAAAAAGTACTGTCAGTTCTATACATAGCATAAATAGCTTTCAAAAACAAAACAAAAATGAAAGGCCTTTTAGACATAAAAAAGCTAAAATAAGTCATCATTAGCAAACCTGTGTATAAGAAATGATAAAAGAAATCCTTTAGGCAGAAAGAAAATGGTATCAGAAATCTGGAGCTACACAAAACAATAAAGATTCCAGAAAATAAATATTACTCAGCAATCAAAAAAGATAAACTCATGCCATGCACAGCAACATGAATGGAGCTAGAAGGGATTATGCTCAGTGAAATAAGCTAGAAGGAAACAGAAAAATATTGGATGGTTTTGTTTATAGGAGGAATGTAGGGTAACCAAATAAGGGACCAGGAAATAAATAATTATAATAAATTAAAAAACAAAATGAACAGGTAACTACTAACACTGGTCAACAAATTTTTACAAAAGTCATGTTACTGAAATAAAATTAGTCATTTCCTATCAATTCGTATGTGCTCACCACGAATATGACAAATTCTAATTTTGGCTCTAGTTTTTTTGTAATCTGCAATAAATTGATGTTTACATGACAAAGTGCATGTCAATAGTAATAGGCCTACGGTTAATACCTGTAAAAAAGTCAAGTCATAGACTACTTCTTAGATTTCTTTGCTTGTCTCATGTACAGCTGTTCAGGAGCATCTCTGGGGAGTGTCCAGCAGTAGTCAGCCAGCATTGTAGTGGACCATGTTCCCTGGTATCTTTGTTCCACTGATGTGATATCTTGATGAAAACGTTCGCCATGTTCATCACTAACCACACCACAGTTTTCAGGGAAGAAATCCAGATGGGAATGAAGGAAGTGGATCTTTAGAGACATATTGCAGCCAAGTTTCTGATACTGCATCAGCATGTCTTCTACTAGTTTCTGCCTTAACATTCCCAAGAAAGTCTGTAGACACTAGGCGAAAAGCATTCCATGCTTGTTCCATATCACCCTGCAGCAAGTTGTTGAACTGGTCATCTCTGAAGAGCTCTCGAATCTGAGGACCCACAAAACTCCCTCTTTAATCTTTGCTTCGCTGAGTCGAGGAAATTTTTCATGCAGGTATCGGAAAGCTGGCGAGATCCGGTCCATGGCTTTCACGAAATTCTTCATCAAACTAGTCTGATGTGAAGGGTTGGTAGCAGGGTTTTTGTGCCTCGACCAGAGCTGGGTGCTGGATATTCTTCTCTCCAACTGCTACATTTTGTCTGCGAGTCCATTCCTACCGCAAGTAATGCAATTCACTTGCTCGGCTATCCCACTCACATAAGAAACACATGTATTTTGTATAACCCTGCTGCAGTCCCATTAAAAGGACAACTAGCTTCAAATCACCACAGACGTGCCAACTGTATTTGTTATACTCAGTGGAATTCAGTAGTTGCTTTAAGTTATAGTATGTCTCTTTCATGTGGACAGCATGCGCAGGCTACTGGAATAGATAGAAAACGGTTTCCATTGTGCAAAAGCACAGCCTTAAGACTCAGTTTCAAAGAATCTAGAAACAGTCTCCATTCTTGTGGGTCATGAGTGATTCCTAAAGCATTCATGAGGACCTCAATATTGGACAGAATACCAGAGTACCTTCCGTTCTGAAGAAAGGCTCCAACTGCTGGTAGCGCTTTCGATAGAAAGTAATTGTGACATCTTCTTCTAGAAGATTCCATTGTTGGAGTCTTGATCCTAGCAATTCTGCCTTGTTCTTGGATAAGTCCAAATCACAAACCAGGTCATTTAGTTCTTCCTGTTTTAGTGTGTGTGGGGTTGATGATGCACCACAGTGAAAATCTGGATCACTGCATGCTGATGGAACAGGAGAAGAACAGGTTGGCTCACTCTTGTCCTCATCAGATGAATCAAGAGAATATTCTGCTGGAGGTTCTGGAATAGGAAGTCCTTCACCATGTGGACCTGGTCTCAATGCAGAAGGAATGTTTGGGTAGACTATTCTCGACTTCTTTTGCTTCATAATCCCACAGAAAAGAGGAGGAACCAAGCAGAAGTAACACTCTTTAATGTGGTTGCTTGGCTCTCTCCACACCATGGGGACTGCAAACGGCATTGATGGTCTTTTGCATTTAACCACTGTGAAATCTGTATTGTACATGGAGCACAGCATATATGCGGGGCCCAACGCTTGTCTTGGTCACCAACCTTGCATCCGAAGTAAAGAAGATAAGCCTCTTCACTTGAGAAGTGATACTTTTCTTTTGGATGGCAAATGTCACTTCCCCACAAATAGAGCAGAAATTGTCCATGCTATTAACACATTTTCAAGGCATTACTGTTCTGTATTGTGCCTACATGGATGAAATAATAACAGTTCTATGGGAACAGTAGCTTCAACTGTCTTGTACAAAGTCTGAAATATTTTCAATGCTCAACCTTTCCGACAGGGCTTTGTCTAGTGCACTGCTGACGTCAGTTTACTTCAGCAGCTGCCTGTCAGTAGTATTGCATTGCATCAGAAAATGATGCAATCAATTCTGGATGATGTGTGTATGATGGTATTATGCAATGTGATGCAATACTCCAGCATTCTAGGCTGATTTAGGATGCAGTTGCTGTCCTACTGGATAACTTACATGGTGAAACATATAAAATGAATTATATGAAATATCTTCAAAATGAGAGCTAATAAAAATTTTCAGGGTTATATTCATGCTCAGCACACCAAGATACTACATATTAGGGCCTTTTTAAGTCAGTAACGATCTCAATGTTGACCAATGTAGTCAGAGACACTCTGCAGGGGAGGGAAGAGCACAAGGGACTATATTGATGGTGCACAGGTGAATTGGTGGTGGGAATTTTACAGGGACTACACCTGAGAGGAGAAAGTATGCACGGTACAAAAAGGGAGAATGATGTAAAATATATATAAAATTAAAAAAGAAATTAAAATCTATTCTCAAATCCCAAATAAATTTCACCTTCTTGAGGATTAAAAAAAAAATATTCCAGAAAATAGTATATAGGTAAATACAGTTTTTATTACCTTTCAAATCATTTAACAAGATAATTGACCACCTAAAGCAAAAATAATAACAATGTATTATGGGGTTTCTAACAAGTGCAGAAGTAAAATGGATGTCAACAATAGAAGAAAGGTTAAGCGAGGGGGAAATGAACATATAATAAGATCAATTTTCACATGGATTGGCATGCTATAAATTTAAGGCAGTATGTCTTACATTAAAGATGCATACTATAAGTTTCAAAGCAACCACTTATAGAAAAGATATAGAAAGTAAGTCAAGATATTAGAATCACAAAAAATTTGAACTAATAAAAAAGAGGGCAGGAAAAGTGGAAAAGATGAACAAAGAATAGATGTGACAAATGGAAAACTAATGGTAGACTTAAATCCTTAGAAAAATCGTTAAGCAGTGTTTTCAATTTTCCCCAAATACATATATTTAAGTCTTCTGTTTCATTTGAATAAGAAATTATTCAGTTGAATATCAGAAGACACAATTTTTTTAATTTAAAAGCATTATTACACACTTAATTTCGCTTATCTTTATTCTCCAAATATTGAACTCTGCTGTGTTGGGAATTATGTATTGAGCTAGACCTGCTTGAATCGCCTATTAAGAGAGAGAGAGAACTGAACCAAATTCAATTTTTCAGATGCAATTATAAAGGCTATATAAGGTACCTTGGTACCATAGGTTACTGGTAAATCAAAACCACCGTTCTTGTGTTAGTAAAGCTATCTTCTCCAAGGCAAGTGAACATTCAGGCTGCTGTCAACACCAGATTTGCCCTGTCTTTTCTCTTTACTGCACAGAATTCCCTCCTCCCCTCCCTTTCTCTTTTCCTCTTTCACCAAAAGTTATCAACCAGTCCTCTGTCCCTTACATATATATGTCTCTGCAGACACAATCACAAACTCTTAAGTACTCCCAGGACATGCAGGTCTTTACAACTACCTTGAAGGGTCAGAGGACACCCTATCAGTCAGGTACTTCACAGTGAACAAGCCAGTCCCCACAGAGCAGCAATGTCCTGACACAAATGCTAGTCCTTAGCACTTTTCTTCCAATTTGGTTTCCTTTTTATTTCCTTTGAAAAATGCCTCTGCTATTTTTGTAGATACATGCTCAGTGTAAATTCAAACAATGCAAAAAAACACAGAGAGAAAATTTTTTAACAACACAAATCCCACCACCCAGAGATAACTGCTATTAATATTTTGAGGAAACTCTTTCCAGTATTCTCCCTATTCATCCATGCACAGAGAGACAACAGACAGGTAGATAACTAAAATTACACAAATGGCAGACGATATTGTACATGCTCTTTTATACCTGCTTTTCAAATTCAAAACATGAACAGCTTTTCACGTCAGATAACTTGAATTGTATGGCACTAACTTGGTTTTAACATACTTGCTCTATTTTTAAGAGACACTTTTCAAGCCAAAGCCTTTCGATTGAAAGCCAATATGTCCTTTCTCACCCAGAGGAAGATAATTCAAGTGAGGTGCTGCTTAAGTCTTACCCTAAGCACTTTGCAATTTTTAACATATAATCCTCACCCAGCCCTCTAAGAAAGGGTTGGTGCTTAAATATGTGCACACATTCTTTGACAATGCTCCCTTCAAAAGGTGGAGCTTAATTCCCCTCCCCTTAATATGGACTGTCCCGGGCCTCCCTGGTGGCGCAGCAGTTAAGTGCTGCGCTGTGGAGCTGTCAGCGGCGGCAACGCGAGTTCGACGCCCGGCCGGGGAGATTCCCACATGGCGCGGCAGACTTCTCCTGCCTCGCCCGCTGCTCCCCTCAGCAGTGTATTTCCGTCGATCTGCCTGTTCTGCTCCCCACTCTGTCTCTGGTGAACACTCTCGCCACCCCACTCTCGCCTCTGGCCTGTACCCCAGCATTGTATGCATAAATAAATAAATCTTTAAAAAAAAAATATGGACTGTCCCTAGTGACTTCTTTCAATATACACAATGTGGTGGAAATAACAAATAACTCATGAGAATAGATAAAAGTCATTAGGGTTTCCCCTAGCTCTTCCTCTCTTGCTTGCTCTGGGTGGAATAAGTTACCTTGTTGTAAGGAGACTTCCCTCTGGCAACAACTGAGGCCTCTGGTAACCTGCCATGTGAGTGAGTCACCTTAGAAGTGGACCCTCCAGACTCAGTCAATGATTCTGATGCTTGCAGCCACAGTCTACATCTTGACTGTGACCTCATGAGTCACCCTGAACTTACCGCCTTTCAAATTCCTGAACCACAGAAACTATGAGACAGTAATTGTTTGTTTTGAGATACTAAGTTTGAGGGCAGTTTGTGGCAGAAATAATTTCTATTGTTAACTATATTTGACAGATTAGAAACCAAAGCACAGAAAAGTGAAGTCACTGCTTGGAAATGGAAGCGTCAAGATCAAACCCAAGAAGCCTGACTCCAGAACTCGGCTATTCACCATTGATGGTGCTGCTTTCTTTTCTATCTCGTCTGAAACCTCATGGGTTTGAGAGTCTGATGTTCACTGGCCGCAGAAATCCATGGCTTCTTGGATGATCCTTTTATTTGAGTGTGTCTCTGAAAGCTGATGTTTTTTATTTGCTTTCTACTGTAATCAGGAATGAACAATATCTGAGGGAGTTTACTCACTTTGTTCTACCTCAGGACATTTCTTTATTTAACAAATATTTATTAAGTACAAAATTAAATGAGACAGGAATCTCACCCTTGCTTTCCTTACAAGTTAATAAATCATCAAGTAAGGTACAGTACAAAGGGAGCTACAATCTGGGTTAATACAGAAGAAGAACATCTAAATAAGATGGTGGGGGTAAGATGGGGGTGATGACCAAGGAGGGTTTTCTGGAGAAGATGATGATCAAGCTGAGTTTTGAAAGACAAACATTAGATGGTCAAAGGGGTGGAGTTTGATTTTTAAGAGAAAAGCAAATGTGGACTCTATAGAGAGAAACAGATATTGGGACCTGGCACCTTAGGCAAATATTTTAATCAATTTAGGTTTTGAGGTCCTCTCCAGTAAAACAAATAAAATCACTTATTCCATAAGGGTTTGAAGGAAATGCTTTGAAAACCAAAAGTTCCAGGGCAAATGTTATTCTGTACCTTGTGAACGTCTTGATAAGAGAGGATGATCAAAGTTCAGCAGCTGTTTTACCCATGATAAGCTGCTGAATTTACTTTAGGCAGAGGTACAGCCTGCTCACCAGGTTCATTAACACTTGAACTGCAGCTCTGAAACAGCTCTATAACTGGAATCAACTCCTTGAAACTCAGTTGCACGACCATCAGTTGGTTAAATTACCAATCCTGAGTTACACTTCCTGCATCTATAATATTGTAATGAAGCATACATATTTTATGTCAGCAGCACCTGACCCATCAATATAATGCTAATTTCTACCTACCTCCTCTTGGGCAGCTCTAGGTTAGGTTAGATAAGATCATAGTTAAGATGAGACTATTGATTGAAGAAAGCCTGAAACACTGAATGAAGGATACAGTCTCATAGGTTTAAGGAAGAAAGGGATGGAAAAATGGATTCTAAATTTCTTAATGTGGACATATTTGTGAGGAAGATTGGAGAAGGACTAGTCTCAGAGAGGTCAAGGGATATGTGGGCTAAGAATATGGCAGAACAAGAAGAGACTTGTCTTGTTTACATTTCCAAGCTAAAGATGAGCTGTAATGGAGAATCTGTCTGTGTGAACGGCTGGCCAGAAAGCAGAGCTTTGGAAATGCAGCCAGTGGTAGAAATCCTAGCCAAAGTAGTAAGATAAGAAAAAGAAATAAAAGGTATATGAAGAATCAGAAGAGACAAAGAGTAAGTTTTCAGCTGGAGAAGAAAATAGTGGTCACAAATATCCTTGTTGATAGGTTTCCAAGGGCTAAATAGAATCTGGCAAACTGAGCCTAAGGCCAAAGCTTGCCTGTTGTCTTTGTAAATAAAATTTTATTGGAACACTTCCACCATTTACGGAATGTCTATGGCTGCTTTTGCATTACAATGACAGAGTTGATAAATTGTGACAGAGACCATGTGGCCCACTGGGTCAAAAATAGTTACCATCTGGCTCTTTACAGAAAGTGTGCCAAACCATGTGCAAGATAAATAAAATAGCTGTTTAGAGCAAGAAAACTAAGTGGAAGGCTTAATAACAATCTTCATATATTCGAAGAACTGAGATGAGGAAAAAGACTTATTCATATTGCTTCAAAAGGTAGGACCAGAGCCAAGACAAATGAATAATGGGGGAGGCTTGCTTTGCTTAGTTTAATAAAGAATTTCCTAACTTTTAGAGATGTTCATTAAAGGACAAGCTATCTTGGATGGTACACTTCTGTTGTTGATAGAAGGATTTAAACAGAGAGGCACAGTATCCAAGGTGTTCAATATGTACTGAATCAGTAATAGGGTAAATGGATGACTGCCTATGATAGTTTTTAAAAAAGACCAACAATGGCTATACTTACTGAAAATGTATCATATGACAGGCATGGTCTAAGCCAAGTATATATATTTCTCATTTAATCTTTATAAGAACAGTATCTGCAGTGTGGCAGAGATTGATAATTACCCCCCAAAATTTTTTCTCATTTTGCTCAATAATAGAACCTCTGAATTTTAGCCAAGTATATGGCCACTCCTTTATCAGCATCTTTTACAATTAGATGTGGTCAAGTTACTGGTATTGAGATATTAGCCATAGCAGTTAGCAACTTCTAAAATATGTCTTAAAAGAGAGAGGGTGTGATCTTTTTCTTTCTTCTTTGTGCAGACTGGAGGGAAGAACTGATGGTGGGAGCAACCATATTAGACTATGAGGATGGATACCTTGCACAGCAAAGAAACAACACAGGAGCCTAGGGTACCTGTTTCTTGGATTTGGGAAAGAACATAAAATTCTATCTTGTTTAAGTCACTAGTATTTTAGGTTCTTAACTGTCACTTGCATCCAAACCTTCCTTAACTAACGAAAGTAAATACATATTAATACCATCCCCATTTTATGGCTAAAGCTCAGAGTATTCAAATAGCATATCTAAGAATACAGAGATGTGATATTTTAAGGAAGGTCTACAGAAAATTCTTGATTGGAGGAAAAGTTATACTTATTAATTTCTAGTATGTTTCCAATTTTATGGCTTTATCGCAAACCAAGTGGAATCCTTTGTGTCATAAAGAATAGATAACTTAGAACCATATTAATTACAAACATACTATGTTTTCTGATGGTAGATGTTGGAGAAGGAAGGGATTAACAACAACCATAAAGCTAATTTATCAGATAACTATCACTTATTTATTATATACCTGTTAAATTCCAGAGTTCAGAAGGTGAGAAAGAAGTCATTGATCAGATCAGTAAAGGCCCAATGGAGGGGGATTTGAGTTGGAACTTTGTAGAGATGCAGCAAAAACTTACATCCATAGAGGGGAAAAGAGACACTGGGTAGAAGGAACAGTATAAAGAATTATTAAGAAGTAGGAGAAAACAACGCATAATCACAAGTTCATCTTAAGTTCTTAGGAGAACATTTCATCTAATCAGACAAAGTGAAAATCACTCAGTAATTTCATTATCAGGGAAAAGAAACACTAGGATAGCTGTCAAAGCTGGTAACAGAATTTAATAGTCCTGTTAGCATCTTTAAACTTACAAACTTTTATGGAGTCTCTTTGGTTATTGTGTATGTGACCAAGCCAGTTATTTACTTCTGCATACTCTCCCCTACAGCCCACCATGCAAAGAAATTAAAGAAAACATTCTGTCTACACAAGCCTTTCCTCCCTTTTTCCCCACCACCTGCAAGAGTTTTAAGTGCATGCACACTCACACCCAAACCCTACATGATGAGTCAGTCTCTAGTCTTTCTACTGCACTCAGTATCTGCTGCTCTCAACCTCCTTCATAACGATGAAATTCCATAACTCATAAGGAAACAAAGTTAAAAAACTATTCTCAAAAGGCACTGGTATATTAATCTGATCAGGAAAGTCCATAGAAGAGCTTGACATTTGCTGTCAAATTCACTGACATCCACAATGAATTTGATGTTTTGAAAGTGATGGCTGAGAGGCTGAGACATAGATTACCAGTTTATTAAAAATGGACATAACTGAGGAGCAGCCAGAGAGAAATGAAGCACAGAGCAAAGTATGGGGAAATAAACGAGTCATTTCCTCCTCTCCAAGAGCACCAAACTCCCCGAATCTGTTCACCAACACAGAAGCTTCACATATTTCATCCTCTTTTTTTTTTGTTTTAGGCATCTAAAGTCTGTATTTATTCTGAGCACTCTTTTTGTTTATGCTTATGTATGCATTTCAAGTCAAAGAACCAACCTAAGTGCTCACTGGCCAGTGGATAAAGAAATAGTGGAACATGTACACACATATCTTCTTTATACCCGTAATGATTTTTATTTATCAGCATAGAGGCCTTACATATCTTTTGTTAAATTTGTTCCTATGCCAGTGCTGCTGTTACAAATGGAATTATTTTAGACTCTCATTTTTCAGTTGTTTGCTATTAGTATGTAGAAGTAAAATTGATTATTGTGTGTAGACATTATAACTTACATCCTTGCTAAATCCAATTATTACTTCTAGCAGATATTTTGTACATGGCCTAGACTTTTCTACACGGGCATTCACGTCATCCTCAAACAAAATTTTACTTCTTTCTTTCTTTTACTGCACTGGGATGGATCTCCAGTTATGATACTACTATAAGTAGGAAGAGCACACATCCTTGCTGTGTTCTCTGTTTTAGAGGGAGAGAACATGTATAAGGTACTGCAAGACTTCACAAGAAGAGAAAAGCATAATCCCTGTTTACATTGGAATCATTTGCTATTACAAAGCCATAAAGAAGAAACACAGGATCTGTGCTAATATAAAATAATATATAGCAGAGGCAGCTAAAAAGTGGAAGAATCATTCAATATGTGCACTGATTGTCCAACAATCTAAAAAAATGAAGAGAGAGATGGCAGAGATCAGCATGAACCCAAGCCACCAGCAAAACCTTCCCAGAAAATGGAAGAAAGAGAAGTCTTTGCTGTAACTCATAGATGGGGTGGAAATTCAAGGACTAGCTAGCACAAGGAGGCTATTCTGTCCCGGCTGTACATAATCTCAGTAAAAGTTGTAGAATTGTCTTGGACAGCTGGAAAGTTATCACACCAGGTTAAGGTAGCACATTTTGGAAGCTTTGCAACAAATGGGGGAGAGGAAAGGGAAGGACCCAGAGACACTTCCTTGAAAGTCTTGCTATGCCCATCCCCTGCATCAAAAATCCAAAAGACTTCCCCAGCAGTTAATTGCCACTATTTAGTTGGGGTACCTATAGTTCTTGTTATAAGCAATTTTTAATTAATTGATAGACAAATCAACACACCCATTAGCTAATTTCTTTTTTTGAACTGGCATTCTATAAGTCATTTTTCAATTAATGTAATTGTCTTTCCAAAGAATTAAAAATACATGTGATGAAAATGAGCTCACTCCGGATGAGATAAACATAACAGAAGCGCTCTTCTACCCTAACACATTCTCACATTACAGGCTCTGGGTAAGACAATCCTGATTTAATCAAAATAAGATATGATTCAGCTCCTACAAACTTTTCTTCATGGCTGTGCATCCCGTACACCATCTTACCTGGTTGCCCACATCTGATCACTAGCTTACAGTTCATCACCAACTGGGAGGGAACATTTTCCGTACTAAGTAATGCTCCAGTTTCATAGAGTTTCCCTCCAAAGCCGTAGCCTTTTGTAGCATTTTAAATCCACATACTTAAATATATTAGGACATCCATTTTGAGTCATTTTTTTTGCATATTTACATTATATTTAACACTAGTATCAACGAAAGTGAGGTGGAGAAATCAAATGCAACCCAAAAATTAACAACGATGGAAGAAAATAAATTACTAATAAAAAAATAAAAGAAAGGGAAAAAAAGTCTTCAGAGGTTTCTCCAGTCAACAAACTTAAAAAAATTACTCCTACTCCTCATGGATGCCCACCAATGACATCACATTCTGGGTGGAAGCCCAAGCCAACAGCTGACTCAAACAGTTGATGTCATTCTAAGGGCTTGTTTTTGGTAGAGTCAAAAATGCAAATAGAACACCTCGTTAAAACTCAAAGTTCATTTTCATTGCACCTCTGATTTATCACTGAGAAGTCATGGGTCAAAGATGAGAAACAATATTATTCATACTTTTTATCTGATTGAAAAATAACAAAGCAAACAAGTTTTGTGTGTATGTTTTTGTTGCTGTTGTTAATATTTGCTTAATCTGTAAGCCAATACCTGGGAACTTTTGCTATTTTTCAGGGTGGTGTAACCCGAGGTTTCAGAGCTGTTTGCGGTCTTCGATCCAAAGCAGGCTGAATTACTCTGACCTGTACTACCAGCCTCAGGCCATTCCTGCGCCTCCAACAGGGGGTGCAGGATGAGGGAGACGCAGGTGGAGGATGAGCCATGATATGGCCAATTTCAGGATCTAAATGCCGTGGGATCCAAAATAAATCTACTGTGTATACACATAGGCAGTACTTATACTTAGTATAGTAAGCACAGTTTAATTTTGGTATCATTATGTCATTATTCCTCTTATCAGTTGTGATTTTTATAAGTACTAGGAAATAAAAAAAAAGTTTGACTCATTTTATCCTGTAAGAATAATATTGTTTAATATTATATTATCTAAAGAAAAAAATTGGATATAATTAAATCTATATAAATGTCATCAATCCCCTCCCACTATTCTTAATGTTTTAAAAAGGATAAGATCATGAAAAATGATATGCCCTGCCTCCTGAAATCATACCTTAATCTCACCTGTATTTGTAAGTACTGCTCTATCCTTGCAGTATATTCACTTCAAGATCACTCATTTTTCCTTCTAAGGCTAAACACTAAAGCATATGATTCACTTACTCATTCATTCAACAAATATTTTTTGAATACCTACTATGTGCCAGAGTCTGTGCTAGGCAGTAAATACAAACGGACTGTAAAACTGTGGGTCTAGGGCCTCCCTGGTGGCACAACGGGCTAAGTCTCAGCACTATAAAGCTATCTGCAGCCACTGCAGCATGATGAGTTCGATCCCGGGCCAGGGAGCTTCCCACATGGCACAGCAGACCTCTCCTGTCTCATCCGCTGCTCTCCTTAGCAGTGTACTTCAGTAGATCCTCCTGTTCTGCTCCCCATTCGGTCTCTGGTGAATCCTCTCACGACCCCACACCTCTGGCCTATACCCCCAGTTCTTGTATGCATAAATAAATACATTTTTAAAAAACTGTGGGTCTAACTGAAATTTATCAACAGGATATATTCTAGATTTAGTTGATACCTTATGGTACTTAAAGTCAGGCTGACTTGAGAGTGATCTGATCAAAACTAGCTTCTCCAATCCACCAGTTTGACACCCACCTCAGCCAGGGTCAAGCTCCTGTTCCCTGATCTTGGCTATTCATCCCCACCTCTGTGCCCTGTTCTCCACTCCCCAAACCCATCTGCCTTTCTGCAGAGCCACGTTACATTCAAGAAGCTTTTCTTCCCCATGGGTGTGAGCCTCAGTCTCAATCAACTGTAGCATCAGCCATCCAGAACAGTCTTTAGACAACACCAAATGTCCTTTTTCCTAAGTGGGAAGAGCTAAGTATCCAGTACAGGTGCCAGAGCTTTTTTCTTTATTATCCCCCATAGTTTTTTTCCCATATGCATTACTACTTAATCACCCAACCATTCTTCTCAGGAACTACTCCTAGATATCCATCCCTGAGAAGATTTTTCAAGAAAAATATTACCTCTCAGTTGCTACCCCGACTCATATCCTCTGTGATCCATGAGGAAGGGACAACTGTGAGACAAAAGGTGCAGAGATGCTGCCTCCCAGCTGGGCCCTCTTCAGTCTGGGGCCAGCCTTGCACTCTCAGAGTTGAGGTGACAGGGCCCAGCCTTGGCAAGCGGTGGTGCTCACTTGAGTCCGTCTCATCCCTGCCTGCCACAGCTTGTCCCTGACATAACTCGTGGATTTCCTGGGATGTGGCAAAGAGGGGAGAAGCCCAAGGGAGCTGGGGAGAGTCTGCTTCAGGGCTTTGGAGTTCTACCCTGAGTCTTGCAGGAAGTCACCCCACTTTCCTCAGGGTCACTGGGCCAGTTCCTTCTCACTTTTCCAATTTCAGCTCAAATGTCATCTCCTCAGAAAGACTTTGCCTACTCTAAAGCAGCTACTACTCCCCTCCCCACCCCCCCAACACGTTCTGTAATATTACCCTGCCTGATTGTCTTCTGAGCATTTACCACTACTGGAAATTACATTTATTATTTATTTGTACACTAGTTACTTGCCTAGTTCTACTGAAACCAGAATTCCCCAAGAACTGGGAATGTGTTGGATTTGTTCACTGGGGTATTCCCAGAGTCTCCCAAACAACCTCAGTTGTTTCATTGTGCATAATCTGCTCCTTCTATGACCCAAAGTGATTTGCAGGAAAGGTCAAATGAATCTGGGTGCACCAAGGGTGCTTGGTAAGAGAGAAGACTATGTGTAGGTGGGGTTGTCCTGCATGGAGGAGGAGAATAAGAAGAGGGGCAGTACAAGAGAACCTCCCCAGGCCTTTTCTGTGACCTTGACACAAGGATGTGGTCCCTCCTCACTTCTCCACTCCTAGACAGGGACTTATTTGGAATTAAAAAATAATGATGTTTCACCCTGCAGACCAACCAAACACAACATAATCCAATTCCTCATTACGAGGAGAGGACCCTCAGTAAGTCTGCTCACTAGTGGAGATCAAATACAAGCTGCTACTTAGGAGGTCAGGGATCTGTCCCAAGGGCAAACCTAGAAGAACCACAAAACTGCTCCCTGTCCTAGGCCAGCAGCTTCAACAAGCATGAACTGAGTGGCTGGTATTGTCCAGGTCTGGGGCTCAGCCTGAGGGAGAGATGGGCTCAGCCCCCACACTAATGCAGCGCAGGGGGTGCAAACAGATACTAAAAGGAAAACTCAAATCCAGCCTGGGAGAAGCAGGAAAGGCTTTCAAGACTGACTGGAGCAGAACAGGTAGAAACACTGCTGAGGGGAGCAGTGGGCGAGACAGGAGAGGTCTGCCGCACCATGTGGGAAACTCCCCGGCTGGGCATCGAACTCGCATAGCGCTGCCGACAGCTCCACAGCGCAGTGCGCAACCAGGGAGGCCCAACAATGATTACTTTTAAAAAGAAAATAAAATTGAACAGGAATTAATGGGGTCTTTTACTCTGTCAGTAGTGTTTACATTCTTTACAATCAAGAATGTATTCATGTATTAGTTGAAATTAAAAATTAATTTAAAATATAATTTCTTAACCCTCCAATTTGACGAGATTTTTCATCCTGCAGAACTTCGCTTTAAATAGTTAAATAGCTTGAGGAAGGCAGTAGAATTTGTTCCCACTCAGGCAGGGGTTTGTTTATCCTGCTTATCTCAAGTTAGAGCCAGCTATGCTAATGATTCTGAATAGCACCAGCCACTCCTAGGCCATCCCATCCCCTCCCACCCACTGCTTCAACTATCACCTCACTGTGGATGACTCCCAAATGCCTCTTTCCAGACACAGCTTCTCCCACGAGCTACTGCCTTTCCCTTCCTGTTGGAAAAGCCAACAACCCAAGTACAAAACCAGACTCCAGTCCTCCCTCCTCTCCCTAATTCAGTTCTTTCACCAACTTCCTCCTTCCATTAACTGGCACCTCCTTTCCCCCCAGGAAACCAGAAAGGAAACTTCCCAGTCATCTCTAGCCCTCTTTACCCACATACCCACCCAGTTAGTTGTCACATTCTGGTGATTTTTCTAAAAGATTCCTTTCCACTGCTCACTGATACCACCCCAGTTTAGATCCTTTCCATCTGCCACCTGAACTAGAGCAAAATGAGATTATAAATGATTTCTTTGCCCTTGACAGCTCTCATCTACCTAATAGATGCCTGACTTCCAGTTTGGTGAAGGTCCAACATTCCAGCCTAACAAGGTCATGTTAAGCCTCCATTCCATCACCTATTGTACCAGCTATCCTTCCAGCTTTGAATCATCTGCAAATTTGGGAAAAATGATTCTATGCCTTTGTTCAAATATCTGACAAAAATGTTAAACTGGGTGGACCCAAAGACAAGCTCCTAGACTACAGATCTCTTTCCAAGGGAACCCAGAGCTTATCTCTGTAGGAAAGAAAATAACTTAAAAAAAAAAAAAAGACAGTGTTACTTTTTACTCAATATCTCATTTACATCTTACAACTGTCCCTGGTAGGTGGTATTGTTATCCTAATTTTAGAGGTTTTAAAACTGAATTGAGACTGATTAGTTAATGTGTGATAAGGCTGTTAAGTGGCATTGTATTGATTTGCATGCATGTCTGAGCTCATGGTTTTTCTACCCTTCCATGGGAACCTTTCACATTGAGGAGCTTCAGTATTGAGGATCTTCCACAATCTAGCTCTGAATTTATCTCTGCAACAGCAGAGATTGTACTATGTATAGTGATAATGTTATATATGCTTCATTTCATTTAATCCTTACTACACACCTATACAGTAGGCACTATAATTATGTCCACTTCACAGATACAGAAAGGGATGTATAGTATGATAAAAAAAAAAACAACACAATAATCTATAAATCAAAAATTCTCTAAAAATTAATTTTAAAAAATAGTTTGATTAAGGTTACCCAGCTAGTAAACAGTAAAACTGGATTCCAAAACTGGGTCTGTCTGATTAGAGAGATATTTGGGAGGGACTATAGGCAGGGGTTCATACAATCAACATGTATTTATTGAGCACCTTTGTCACAGTCTCAATATTGTGATGGGGCTGAAGATAATGGAAGTGAACTCTGACAACAGTCCCTACCCTCAGCATCATGGATCATATGCTGCATTGGGAAAGACAGACACTGAAATGAAGGTAGCAGATGCGGAGCATATAGAGAAGGAACAGCTCCCAGTGCTAAGAAACCACTGAGTCGGAAGGGGCAATCTTGGAGAGCTGAGGTTTCTGGTCTCTGCAAGAAGGTCAACAGAGGTTCTAATTCACTGCAATGTGGAACACAAGAGAAATAGCTTTGGGAAAAGATTGAGTTCAATTTGAGACATGAGTTTCAGCATATACTGTTGCCCAGAATATGCAGATCTGGAGCTCAAAATGAGGATTGGCCTGCAGATGGGTATAGAATCGTTGATATAGAGGTGAAACTCAGGTCATGGAGGTGAATTTCAAAATTCTAAGGAACCCTAACATATACCCTGTCTGCCTGTCTGCCTAGTCAACTAATGCTCCCCTCTGCATAAGGCTTCTAAAGCAAGAATATGGCTCCATCCTTTTCATCAAGTCACACCCTGTCTCAGCCATGTCCGCATTTTGCATGAGAAAACTCCAGCCCAGAGCTCCCTCTCCTGGACTCATGCCATTTAACAGTTGGCCAGAGACAGCAGGCTCTTGGTAAGGACATTGAAAATTTCAGGTATGTGTGTCCTGTCTCCTTAACTGGACTAAAAGATTTTTGATGGCAGATTGTGGGCATCAAATTAGGAATACAGCACACATCCACTTTATAGAACCAACTAAAAGAACTCAATTTCAAAAAGTGTAGTAATGCAATAAGTCAAGAGCACAGCAATCTGTGAACTAGTTACTCCAGATGAACCTGAATACTCTTCCTCAATCCAACAGTAACCAAAGTCCTGGGCGTTCCCCAAGTTTTCCCCAAGTCTCTCCACTGAATAGAGCTGGTCACCAGGTGAACATCCATGGTCTTTCTTTGTGCATGCTAGTCTATTCCTTGGAATGTGCTGCCTTAATTCCCAGCTGACCTTGCTTCCAAAATTCTTGAAATTGAAAAGACATTTCTTCAGAAAGGAGACAAGGATGAAAACCTTTTTTACTTGAGAGCGTGCCAAGTAGCAGCAATTAAAGTTCTTCTCTACCATGAGTCAAATCGCAGAATCTAATCAAATCCCTTCAAAAGAATAGTGTCAAAGTTTATGACTTGTAAGTAATTCTTCATTCATGTGCTTTACCCTACCTTCCATAAATAAATAAATGTCTGAAACATTGAGAAAGGCGGAGAGTTGGTGACATCTTTTTTCACAAATGATAGAAAGTTTCAGGTTCTTAGCTGCCTTGCCAGCTCAGGTGGGCTGAAGGCCCTTGGGAATCCTGCTAGCCAGCTTCCCCAACAGTCAACTCCTAACACGTAGCAGTGACTGAAAATGACTATTGATTGGACGACTGTGGAATGGATAAAAAAAAAGAAGGCTGGGAAAAAAATGAGACAGGGAATGTCATTTGCAACATGTGAGTAGCAAGAACATGAAGATGCCTGAGGTGAAGAGACCACCACTCCTACATCAAGGCTCAGATTCTCCCCAGCTTGCCCACAAAGACATCACACAATAGCTAAATCTTTGAATCAGTTTCTCAATTCCACAGCTGTCCGATGCACAGGTACAGTACTCACCACTTGTTATTTTAAATTTTGTAACTGCTTCCTCTTTTCCTTTCTATGAGCCTTAGGAACACCTTTTTTTTAACCTTTCACCTAAAGTAAGTGTTGACATCGAATTGACCACACTAGATTCTAAGGCAATGATGCAACATAAGCTTTGGCTTTCAAGTTTGCTGCCCTGCTATTTAACATCCCATCACTTCAGAGAGTCACATTCTAATTCTTTTTTTTTTTTTTAAAGATTTATTTTTTATTTATACATACAAGCTGGGGTACAGGCCAGAGGCGTGGGGCGGCGAGAGGGTTCACCAGAGACAGAGCGGGGAGCAGAACAGGCAGATCAGAAATACACTGCTGAGGGGAGCAGCGGGCAAGGCAGGAGAGGTCTGCCGCGCCATGTGGGATTCTCCCCGGCCGGGCGTCGAACTCGCGTCGCCGCTGCCGACAGCTCCACAGCGCAGCGCTCAACCGCTGCGCCACTGGGGAGGCCCCACATTCTAATTCTTAAGGAGTGTGCCTAACCCTCTAATGCTAGTTCCAATTCTGCCTATCTTAAGAGGAGCACATAGAAATAAGAATGTCTGCATTTTTTTAAAAAAAGAGGCATCGAATTTTTACCTCAAATAAAGAGCCCTAATTAGTCAATCTATGGTGTGTACTTCTTTCTTTCTTACTCTCACGTAAACAGTGTCCTCACTCCTCAGTACATCTGAAGCTGCCTCTGTCATTCTCAGGAAAGCACAAGGGTTGGGGGGGGTGTCTCTTGGAATTCAATCTACACATACCCCTGAGCCGCAAGCTAATTTTAATATCAGGATTTGATGGCCATGGCTAGTGTTAAACAAATTTTAAAAATTCAAAGTAAATTCTAAATGGGTTCTAAATTAATCTCTATTTGAGAGAAAAAATTCATGAACAAAATGATAGTAAACTGCCACAAGGTGCAAACATGGTTTAATAATAGGAAATCTGTTAACATAATGCGTCAGCAGGCTAAATGTGAACAAAAGCACACAATCATCTCTAAAACTACCTTTTTGGCGTTTGAGAAAATACAACTCCCATTCATTTTCTTTTTGAAATCCAGAAATATAAAACTATTTCCTCAAAGTGATTTAAACTACTGTAAATCAAAAGCCAACATCATGTTTACTAGTGAATATGAAAAGCATTTCCATTACAATTAGGAATAAAATAAAGAGGTTTATTAACCTCAGTTATTAACGTTCTGGAAGTTTGGATTTAAAAGATAATCATTGTCTGTGGATTTTATAACTCTTGACCTGAAAGCTTAGGAGAATCAAGTAAATATGTAAGTTGATCAAATAAAAAACATAACATTTTTAAAAAACAAGAAATACATGATTAGCATGAAGACTACAATAAAACTAAACTAAGATATATAAAAACATGGTAAATTAAGAAATATATGGCTATGAAAAGACTAAATGCTGTGATGTATTCATTTTTCCTGAATTAATATATAGGTTTATGATACCACTGTCAGAATCTCAATGGACTTGAGCTTTTAATAAAATGTTTCAAAATTTAATTTGCAAGAGTTAAGAAAAGAAAAATGAGGAAAACTTAAATAATTATAATGAGAGAGAACTTGTTCTATGTGATGTTAATATATATTATAAGACTAACATAACTAAAACAGGATTTTCCAACAAATACATTATTTAAGGCAATTATATAAAAATTATAAATATATGTGAAGAAATAAGTATATTAAGGAAATTCATTATTTAGAAAACTGTTAGGTCTTTAATTCATAACATATAGAAAAACTTATTTCAAATGAAAAGCTGAATATAACTAAAAAGCTAAAAAGATAGTTAAAGAAGTAGTAAAGGCTACAAATTTAAAGGCCATGGAAATAATTGTCAGGAAAGACACAGACCTATCTGGCCATATGGAAATTAAATATTGGGATTTTATTGAGAAACTATTATTTGAAATCATTTCTTCTCTCTTTCTCTTTCTTCTCTGCACACCAATTTAAAAAATCCTTCATACTAAGAGTCAGCTTCCTTGGCTTTTGTGCACATGGCTGTCCTGATTGCTTTTAGAGTCTGCTCCCCTTAAACGTTTGGGGTCTCTCTGTACCCTTAAGTTGTATTCTTTTTTTAAAAAAAAGATTTGATTTATTTATGCATACAAGCTAGGGTACAGGCCAGAGGCGTGGGGTGGCGAGGGGGTTCACTAGAGACAGAGTGGGGAGCAGCACAGGTAGATCGAAGGAAATACACTGCTGAGGGGAGCTGCGGGCGAGGCAGGAGAGGTCTGCCGCACCATGTGGGAATCTCCCTGGCCGGGCGTCGAACTCGCATCGCTGCTGCCGACAGCTCCACAGCGCAGCGCTTAACCACTGCGCCACCAGGGAAGCCCCCTTAAGTTGTATTCTAACACAACTATTAAATGCCTAACAATAGGGGAGTAAGTAAGCCCTTCACAAAACTACATGGTAGGATGAGATTCTGCCACTGACATCAAGGTTTGGAGACATTTAGTGGCACAGGAACATCTTACTAAAATGTCAAGCAATGAATCCATGACCCAAATCATGTTTTCGGTATTATGCATTTATAGTATGATCTAAATTCTGTTTGAAACAAACAGAAGTCTCTGTTCTGCCATTCCCTAGCTAGGGGGCCTGGGTCAAATCTTCGAGTTCAGTTCTTTCAACTCTAAAAATGAGAGGGTAACACTTGGATTCCCTTCTTTCAAGCCCTCAATTTTCATTATTGTATGACATAGCATTTAATAAAAAAAGCAATAAATGAATCATAAACAGATGCATACTGTCTGCATTAATAATCAAAAGACAGACTTTTATTTGTTAAAATTGCTTTGGATTAAAGATTCTTATCTTTTAACTCCTATCTCCTAAATAGATGACATTCTTTAGACCTGACTGCTTAGATAGTGAGAATTCATTAGAAATATGCTGCATGGCTAGAAATAAGCACACTCCCTATGCTCTGTAACTAATTTGATCTGGGCTTGCCTGCCTGAGCCTGGATCACACTTCACCTGTTGCCGGGCATCCCATGACTTGGCGTCGGTGAACCTGGCTCCATTCTCAGTCAGTAAAGGGTAATCAAAAACCTAGATTGGAGAGATGTCACAGGAGAACACACAAGGCTGTCTGAATGCTGTGTTGTGCTGACAGCGCAGGAAAGTCACACTTGGGAATTTTTTTGCAAATTTATATATCCTCTATACACAGCTCTAAAAGTTCCTGCCTCCCTCTTGTAGATTCAACTGATAATTGGGCATATTTACTTCTCAACCTTAAGATGTACCAACCCCTTCCACTGGGAATTTTGAAAGCAAGTCAGGGGCACAGTGAAAGCCAAACCTCAGGCATAGTTAACCAGGTTGTGCAGCAGAGAAGTGAACAGGCTCATACCCCAGTAGTTAACAAACTGCAGACCAAGGAGGTACACATTCTGCCCTGTTATCCCAAGCCATTCTGCCTTTTAAGGGGTGGAGGCTGGGGTGGGGAGGAATATAATTTCATACCCAAAGTATTTAACTCCTGTGAATTTTATCCACCTCTCTGAGACTGACAAGCCAGGCAAACAGACAGTGTCTCAATTCTTCCAGGCAAACATTTCTTAGGTGAAAATAGGATCATAAATGAAATCTGAGTTTGTGTTATTAATAACAACAAATGAATTGTAACCTTCTTTAGAAATGACAGTAACTTGAACCAGCTCCAGTGATATCCAAATTAAACTGTTACATGATATTTTAATCCCAGATGTGTATAGTATGCGCTCAGTTACATGCGTTTTCCCCAATGATTTTTTTCCATTCCCCGGATTTTCCATAGTCAGTGATATTATGTAGCTTAAACCTAAAATGAAGTCATCAAAACACAATCTCTCCTTGCTTCTGCCTCTTCCTTAATTCTGAATATAGCAGCCTTACTGTTTGATTATTATAATGTAGTTGTTCCCACAAAGCAATAAAAACAGATAAAGGCTGGAATGTTTTGTAGTAGCCCTGAGCTCCTCGCACATGCAATCGCAAAGCAGACCTTCCAGTGTTTTTATAAATGGAGCACGTTTTCTTGGGGGGACCATGCAGCAGATCAACCCACAGTCAGCAGCAGTGTCCCACGAGGTAATAAAGGCCCTGGCCAGCACTGTTTGACCAATAATGCTGTGACGCTTAGCTGCCTTATTTATGTTCATTTTTTGTTCTGCTCAAAACTTAAACCCTAAGGGCAGAAAGCAAAAGATTCTAGAGTATTAAGTCTGTAGTATAGAGTAATATTTTGGAGAAGCAGGGAGGAAACTGGAGTTCCACTCTGCCCCTTCCATCCCAGTTGCTACAACTGATGGGGGCGGGGGAGGAAGGTGAAGAAGAAAGGTCCTACTGATTCTGAAAAAGGAGTGCTTCTTCAGACATGTGCGGCTGCTCCACGAGAAGCAGCCTGTGTCAATGCACCTGAAGTCACCTGTGGCCAGGGACAACGGGCATTTCTGTGACAGCCAGGCCGAGAGAGGATAAAGGAAGTAGAAGCCCCAGCTGCAGTACCGCTGAAGAGCAGAATCCATCAGAGACACAGAAAAATGATCACAAAGAGGCAGCACTTTGTTGAATGCTTATTGTATAGCAGGCACCGTGCTAGCTTCTTTACACTAGTGATCTCATTTATTAGGTAGGCATTATTAATGTCCCTCCCATTATGTCTGAGAGGAAATTGCATTTTGCACAAGCTCATACAGACTGTCAGTAAGCAGTGGGGCCAGGATATAAACAAATCTAAGCAACTTGGCCCCAGGTTGCCAAATTGTAAAACACAATTAGAGAAAAACAGACTGATATTTCTTGTATATCCAAGTCCTTCGGATAAAGATCATTACGTATAGTCCTTGAACTTCAGAATTAGTTCTTGTCAAACTCTTCTGTTTCTCCAGCAATAGGACCCCCTTTTCATCGTAAATCGAAGGCAGAACCTCAATATAGCGAATGAAAAAGAGCAGGGCTGCTCAGAAGCAGGGTGAAGGGCTGGAATCCTCATTTCTCTCATCACCCTCACCCAGAAGAGGCCCCAAGCATTTCTGGAACACAGTCTGAAAACCACTGGTCCAAACCAGTATCACTCTGAATTATGTGCTTAGAGACAAAAGAAACAGAGCTAGAAAACCAGTAACAGCCAGCAAAGGGAAAAAGCAAAAATATCCCCTCACCAACTGTGACAGAGGTGCCACCTCATAACCTGGGCCCTGACAGTACCACCTCAAAGCTGAGCATTAGAGGGGCCAAAAGGAGGCAGAATTTAGGGCTGGAGTAAAGAGTCAGAAATGAGGCAAATCCAATAAACAGGCAGAGGTGGGAAGCAGAGCCAAGCGGGCGCCAGGGCCAGCGGTCTGTGGTGAGTGAGCGAGGCTGCTGCAGGAACAGAGGTGGGAGCGTGAGAGGGAGGCCAGCACAGGAACTGCTCCCCCAGCCAGCATCCGTAGGCTTCAAGCTGTCCACACATATTAAAGGAGATCACAACAGCAAAACCCACCATGGACTGCAATAACCAGTTGATGGGAAAAAAGTGCACGGCCTTCCTTCTCACCGATCCACATATTGCGTTTTCCTTACACATAGCAACGTACTGTTCAACAGCTGATACTGTTAGACTTAGCAGAGAAATGCCTGTGTCTGGAAGCAGTGTGGTTAACAGCAAAGAGTGCCAGATTGCTGAACTTGCATTCCATTGTGACCCTTTACTAGCTGTGAGACCTTAGTTAGGCAAGCTACTTAACCTCTCTGTGCCTCAGTTTCCTTCTCTGTGATATGCAGATGATAAAAGCACCTATCTTACAAGGTTATGAGAATCACAGGTTAATACAGCTGAAGCACTCCCAAGAGCACCTAGCAAAGTTCACCCTCAATGTTGGCTGCTGTTCTCTTATTTTGATAGTTTTCATTTCACTCCTGACCACTTTTTCTTTATTTCATTTTTCTCTTCCATACCATAGTAGCTTCCTGTTGCTGCCGTGACAAATTACAGTACGTTTAGTGGCTTACACAGTGCAAATTGTTATCTTATATTTCTGGAAGTCAGGAATCTGAAGTGAGTTGACAGGATTACATTCCTTCTGGACACTCAGGAAGAATCCACTCTCTTGCCTTTTCCAGCTTCTAGAGGCAGCCTGCATTCCTTGGCGCATGGTACCTTCCTCATATTACTCCTACCTCCTACTGAGGATCAATACTCTAAGCCTCTCTCTTACAAGAACCCTTATAATTAGGTTGGGCCCACCCAGGAAATCAGGGATAATCTCTCTCAAAATCTTTTTAATTATATCTGCAAAGTCTCTTTTGTTATGTAAAGTAGCATACTTACAGGTTCCTGCATCAAGATTTGGACATCTTTGAGAGGTGACTGGCATTATTCAGTCCACCACACAAGCTTCTCCAAAGCCTATGACTGAAGACTGGCAAGACTTAGGTGGGTCCAATTTAGCCACAGCCCTATCTAAAACTTTCTAGTGAGCTCAGTTAAAAGGTACTTGGTTTCATCCAGTCAAAAGAATGCCAGTCATTTGTTTTGGGCAACAAGTCGAGGGTGAAGCACAGTAGCCAAGAGAATGGACTCAAGCCAGCCTGCTCTGACTGAATGCTGGCTCTTACAGTTTTTTTGCTGTGGTTTTAAGAAAGTTACTTAAACTTTTAGTTCCTCAGTTTTCCCATCTTCAAAATGGGCATAATAATGGAGATCTATATGTCCTTATCCAAAATATGAAGGGCAACTGTGATTCAGAAGCTTTTTGGTTTTTTATACTGGTAGGGCAGATGCCATGGGATCCACAGCTGATATGGTTATAATTTCTGAAATACAAATGAATGATTCATTCGCACCAGGGGAGAAAAAAACTATAACAATATCATGTCAGCACAGACCAATTTTGTAGCCACACTCATGAAAACTGATTTTCAGATTGTAGGTAAAGGATACTAGATGGTTGGTACTTACTGCCTAATGATGGAAGGATTAAATGAATTAATAGATACACAGTGCTTAGAATACTGCCTGGCATGTAGTAATCACTATATATGTCAGTGTTAACCAATAACAACTACAGTTGACCCTTGAACAACACTGGTTGGAACTGCGTGGGACAACTTACATGCAAATTTTCTTCTACCTGTGATTCTGCATTCTCAGATTCAACCAACCACAGATGTCAGTGAATTGAATCCCAGGATGGGGAATCTCACCTATAAGGAACTTGAGAATCCTCAGATTTTGAAATCATAGAGGAAGGTGGTCCTGAAACCAGTTCCCCCAAGGATATGAAAGGGTGACTGTAGTTATACTCAATCCTAGGGGGGCTGAAAGGGAAGAATGGGTGTTGCATACCTAACCATCACATGCTCAAGGTCAACTCTACTATTATTTTCATCAAAAAAAAAAAAAACTTGCTAAGAGACTAAGCAGAAAAATTTTAACTTAGAACTAAACTTGATTTGGAAATCAGTGCTTTGGAGATTAATAAGCATTAATTCTTTAGAACAATATTCCAGGGCAGGATTTCTGAATGATGGAAATGTCCTCTAGCTTCATGAACCAGTATGATAGCAAGTAGCAACTGTTCAATGTAGCTCCTGAGCACTTGAAAAGTGGCTAGTTAATTTCATTTAATTCTAATTAATTTAAAATGAAATGTGGCTGCCATATTAGACAGCCCAGTTGTAGAGGGCTATGTTCCTAACTTGGTCCAAGAAAACCTCTTTAAGCCATAATGAAGATGAATTATAATCTTAATAAAGCAAGCCTGAGTTCTGTACCCTAGGAGCAGAGCGCACCATATGATACATGAGATTTTTATCCTTTCTTGGCCCTACTGCCTCATGGCAATGTACATCTTTGATATCTTCTTTTTCCCTCTACTATCCACTCCTTCATCTCCAACTCTTGGGATCCCACATAAACACTTCTCAGAGCCCACATTAATACCTCCCAACCCTTCTTCAGGAGAACTGTGCTTCCCAATCAAATTCTAACTTTCCTCTCCCAACCATATTCCCACTTGTTCAGTGCCAAAGCTCTCTATGAAATATCAGGAAAAAAGCATCTTGATCATACAAATTCACACTGTGAGCTGTCATAGCTTCTCCTGCATCCAGTAGCTTGAAATTGTTGTGTCTCCCTAGCCATCCCCACCTCCAGCAGAGGTAGCCCAGTCAGGGAGAAGCCTGCACTGAAGAAGCTGTCCCATACTGGCTGGAGGGCAGAAACTGTCTCTGCAAACACCTCCTCTTGCCCAGTAAGAATCATTTCCAAGTCTCTACTTTAGAAAACCAAGCCATCATGCACAATTCCTTTTAATCTTCCTTTATTCATTTAGAAATTTGTAGTTAACAAACTGGACATCGAATAAATTTTCAAAAGTATACAGCAAAAATCTAGAGAAGGCTGTGACTAAGAAGGATTGCAAATAGAAAAAAACCAAACACCTTCATTGGAATCTAGCTACACCACAGCTCACTAGAGCATGGAATTTTTAATGACACAGGTCAACCTTGGGACAGATCCAAGGAGTTTATGTTACTAGAAGGACGGGAAGAACGTCCCTCCAGCTGAATCTCACCTCTCACTTGATCCTAAGGCATGGACCAAAGATTATTATACATGGCGTCTGGGTATACAGAAAATTTCCCCTGTGAGGTTGTAAATGGAGGACAATGTGAATGGCAAATATTATGCTTTCCTCCAAAGCCTTCTGATCCTTCTCCAAAGCAGAGGCTTTGGAAGAACCAACTGCCTAACATTTAAAACTGACTCACAGTCATTTCTAGAGGGTCTTCTAGGTGCAAGCACTGCTCAAAGAAAGCTACAGCAAATGCCTTCAACAGAGAAAATGAGACGTGTGCACAAATAACCTTCACAGAAGGCAAAAAGGAGAAAGACTAGGCCAGTTAAAATACTGCAGGAATCAGAGTCGTGGAAGGGTGACTATTTGGGGCTGGGGTATCAAGGAAGGCCTCACAGCAGCGACAAACTCAATTTGAAGGATGGTTGGGATTTACAGTGCTGGAAATTGGGGAGGAAGGGCTATCACGAAGAAGAAAGGATGGTCTAGATGAAAGCATTGACAGGCATTCTTCAGAAAGTATTTGCAAAGCCGTGGCTGCAAACAGCATCCAGAGATAGTCTACCTCTCCTCTCTACTGTAGGACAACTGGGCCCCCATACAGGCACCTATCTGCATTCATCTCCCAAAACAGGCTCTCAAAACTTCGTCTTTTTGGTCTCTCTGCAGTGCCCATTCTGTGGCAACTCTCCCTACTAGGGTTCCCACAAGAAACACGGAAACGCATTACTCTTGCAGGTATCTGAATGACCTATGGGTACATTCTGTATCATGCAACTAATATTATGAACAAATAAAACCTTTTGGCGAAGTGAATCCTACCTAACATCTACTCAGGTAGCTCACTATTTAAAAATGACGCTGCGCTGATAAATCTTTAAATGATAACTCTTTCTTACACAGCATAATTGGTTGAATCAGTTGAACCAGTGTCTCACGACTTAGATACCAGGTAAGGTGGGGGGAATCCCTAAACGTATCCTGGGCATTTAACATTAGCCACGACGGAGGGCTTCTAACTAGTTACCAGCTAAGGTGGGACCAGGTCCAACAGCGTATTTCCTAGGACTTGCTATAGACAAATTTCTCCAGAACAATCTGAGCATCTTCTTTGAAATACTTTTAAGTACTGCCCCTAGAAGAGTGTATAGTTTCCTTCTTTGTTCCGGTCACCTCCACACCATACACGCACAATGAAGTGGAGACCTGAGGCAGACACCGGCGGGCAGGCGTGCAGGAGCACTGGCGGCGCCCTCGGCCTCAGTTCTCCCGGGTGGCGCGGGGAGCGCGGTGGGGCGGAGGGGTACACCCTTCCGCTAGGTTGGCGGAGTTAGACGCTGCCCTCGGCGGGACTACAGGGGACCGGGATAAAATCCCATCTCTCCCAGTCTCCAAGCTGCAGGAACCGAGTTACAAAGTCGCTTCCTCACCTTTCCTCTTCTAGTCAGTCGCGCGGAGTCCCCAGTGCAGCGTCCCTCTGGGATGCGCCGGTCGCTAGCGGCGTCGGGTGTCCCCGCTACTGTGTGTCAGCGGCAGAGCGGCTGCCAGGAGCGCGCGAGAACCAGGCAAGTGCCCGGGAGGCAGAGCCCGGGGCGCGCCGCCCGCCGCCGCGCCCGCCCCGCGAGCCCGCCGGGGTCCGCCGCCCCCGCCGCCTGCCCGCCCGGCCGCGTTCGGGGTGAGCCCGCGCGGGCGAAGCTCCCTCGCTCCGCGCCCGCCGAGCTCTGCGCGCTGCCCGGACGGCTGCGCTGGCGGCAGCGGGGCCCCCGCCCTGGGCTGGGCTTTCCCAGAACTCGCCCGCCCCGGGTGAGAGGCCGCGAGCGCCGCCGCGGGCCGCCCGGCGGCCGGGGGAGCGGCCTGAGCCAGGCCCGCCCCCGGCCTCTGGGCCGCGCGGGGAAGGCGGGTGCGGGGGCCGGACCCGTCGACATCCTCTCTTTCCGCGGTCTGCAGAGCGACCCCCACGCAACCCTGGCCGGGGCGGTCCGTGCGCTGGGCCGGGTGGGGTTGCGGGGGGAGCCTACAAGAGAGCTCTGGGGAGGGCAAGAACTCTGCACACTGCAGGCCCGGGAAACTTAATCCACCCTTAGGGGACTCCCTGGTTGACACATAATGGAAACTGAGGCTCATGGCGGATATTTTGCTTACCAAGGTTAGTCTAGTGAGTGGCAGCACCAAATCTCGAAATTCATTAGGTCATTGGTCTATTTAACAAATATTTATTGAGCACCACAGTGTGCCCAGGCGGTGCCAGCTCGTGCAGATAACGCTTTTTGCCCCTAATGGTCGCCCTCAACGTCTGTGGTTCCCAAATTCAGTACTCTTGCGTTCTGAAACAAACTTGGAGAGGTCACATCTGCCAGAAATGCACGAATCATTCCTTAGCCTCTGGAATAGTTTTTTATAGCCAGCTGGCAGTCTTAGGGAGCCTAGGACCTGGAGAAAAGTGGAATGCTCACCTTCTTCCTTTTCCTCCTAAACCTGTGCCTCTTCCTTCTTTCTTTTTTCTGGTGCACAAATGATGCTTCCATGGGTCTGACCTCTTTTCCGACGACCAGTGGGACCCATTTCTTTGGCTCATATCCCTTCTGTTCTGTGCTCTCCTAGGAGCAGAATCATCTCTCATCCCACAGCCATTCTCTTCTACAACTTTCATTTGTGCGGGAGTATTCTTTGACTCCCCACTGCCTTCCATATTAACTCCCTAGGACTTCAAGGATCCACAGGTAGCTGGTTCATATGGAGCACCCAGCATGGTGAGTCTCTTACCAGAACTTACCTGTCTAGGCTGAGCTCTACCTGGATATCACCACTTCCTTCCACACACTTTCCTCCTGTTCAAGTTTGACCCTTTTTTTTTTTTTTTTCAGGTTCCTCTTAGCAGTGATGCTTCTCTTTTCAGCCTCCAGGGCACAGGAGAGGTTGTAGCAAGAATGCCCAGAAGAGCACCAAGGAATTCTGCCTATAAGAAAAATCTGCCAGCCTGCTCCTTAACGTGTTTTTCTGTTTTCTCACCACTAGAATTTTAATGAAAATCAACATTACCTCCTCCCTTGAGAGCTGATTTTGGAAGGGTCTCTGCAGAGGACGCTGAAGAAACTCTTTGTTCATTAAGAGCTGGAAATTTTAGCAACAGAGCAATAGGGAGTAGTTATTTACTGCAACACTTGAGCCTACACTATCCTTGACAGGTGAATGGAGGAGCCAGGAAAAAGGAAGCATCACCAACAGTAAACAAGGTAGGCATGGTATTTTATGTGGTTTTGTAATTCTTTTATTGAATCTAATAATGTCAAACATCATCAATCCCCTAATGCCCCCAAATATGATTTTTTTTTTAAATTAGGCACATGGGAATTCAATTACTACAAACTGATGGAGGCACAGCAGTTAACATTGAGCCTTCCAAGTGAGTCATTACTGTTAGTAATCAAGGCAAATCTAGGTCCACTGAGCAGAAAAGTATCTTAGTGTGATTATCAACATCACCCCATACTGGAAAAGATCCTTCTCCAAATCTTTGCAAAGAGAGCAGGTTCAGATCAATGTCCTTTGCTTACCCCCTCACTCCCTCTCTAAATGAGGCTGGAGGGAGCCCTGTCCCTGAGGCTGCCTCACCGCATTGGAATGTCTGAGCTAACAGTGCTTCCAGAGGGTTCATTGCTCCTCTGAACAGCACTGCCCAGACTTTCTGGAGATTTTAATTCACTCCCCAACCTCGCCAACAGTTGCACACAAGGTGCCTTTTTTACACCCTGCTCTCTGTTCAGTGAAACACACAGACCGTCTCAGGGGAACAATGGCTCCATTCAAGACTTTTTCAGAAGTGCAGCATGTAACCTCCATGCTGTGGGTTGCTGCCAGCCATTATCTGAAGGAAGAAAGACTGTTAGATAAAGTGCTGCGAATTGGAGCACTGAACAGTTTCCATGGAAAAATTCAGCTTCTGTAAGCTAAGTTATGCATCTTGGTCTACAAGACCATTCAGCCTAGTCAAAAACAACAACAATGACAAAATCCCCAAGATACAATGCCGTGGAAACTTTACTTAAATATAGTGCATCTATGTTTGAAATTTCAGCAGCAAGCCCACATCTCCTTTGACCTTGTTTCATAATAGGCTCCATTGGATGGAAATTGATTTAAATAAGTGATAAACATTAGGCTAGGGAATTTGGTAGTAAAATCATTTTAAGCAAAGGATTCATCTTCCACTTTCTTTCTTCCTCTCCTAGCCTGGAATTTTTCAAATGGGGCAAGGGGGTGGTCTCTGATTCCATGGGTATTGCTGCCAGTGGGAGGCCCCACACCCCCTACTGCATGTAGAAAAAAGATTGGCCTCTCGCCACTCTCAGCAAACCAGCGATCAGTTAACCCATTTTATAAACAAACTGAAAGGTTGAGAACTGAGTTATCAGTGTAGGAACGATTGACAAATATATTGATCTTTGTTAAATAGGAGCTAATTGGAATTTGCCAACAGACATCTGGGTCACCTTGAAACCCAAGGAACCGCTGAGGAATAAGCCCTAAGTTTAGGTGCTGCCATTTCCTTCCACTGCATGTCACTTCATCAGATTGTACCATGTCTACCAACTAGGCTAATGAATTCAACAGTGAGGAGAGAGCCAAAAACACACTTTCCAAACGTAGTACTGTGAAGTTAGCAGTCCTAAGGCAGTTTGAGGTTGATGAAAACAACAAGTTTATTAAAGTAATAGGAAACTCCTGTGAGGTGGTTGGGAGTGAGGGTGGAGGAACTCTAGTGGGAACACTGAGTGAGGCACAGAAAGACGATCCTAAATACGATGTCTCAGGGGAGGCAGTGTGAGGAGCACAGACTCTAGTATGGGATTAGTTTCACCCCCTAGCTGTGAACTCTTGGGCTAGTTACTTACCTCTCTGTGTCTCATTTTTCTCTTCTGTAAACTGTACCTAACCCTTAGGGTTGTTGTAAGGCTTTGTTAATTAAGTCAATAAAACCCAAAACTTTATTTCCATTTATATGTGTGATATTTAAAATACATGATCACCTTTGAATATTGCAAATGTCTTGCTAACATATTGACAGAAATTCATATTTTTTTCATGGACCATTCTTGAATCTCATTGTACTATTAACAAAGGGTTGGTTCAGCTCAATTGTCTTAAGGAGCCATAACTAAAAATTATAAAAGCACAATTTAATAAATGTTTTGGCTTTACTAGTGCTCTAAAGCATAGACATTGGAGCTGGAGACTTCTCTAGGTGTAGTTTTTAAGGTTTATTTGTTGTTCTTATTGCTCAAAATGTTATTTAGAGGAAGAGAGTCTAATATAACTATGAAGCTCAAAGCAAAGTAATATTTGTTTGAAAAATATAATTTTTTTCTACAAACTTTACTTAAGTAAGTCTGTTAGGAAAATGGCTGTGCCTCCTGCGTGACCCTAAGTGCTATGAATTGTTAGTAGATCAGACTGGCCCCCATTGGAGGGGTGGGTGGGTTTGCACAGTCCAATTTGTTCACTGATTCTTTAACTGGAAACTTGGTGCTGATTAGTTATACAAGTCCTTAAATGGCTCATTCTTTGTTTTCTCTGCCACTTCTCCTTCTCTGATGTTAGCACGTTACTATCTGTTAACTTTTCCAGACCCTTTATTAATAACTGCCATCCTAAGAACATCACTTTTTCTGCCAGAAAATGATAATGATGACTAGAATTTAGTGCTGACTACTGTGCCATTCTTTTATTCATTCATTCAGTAAACGTTCATTGAGTACTTATTAAGTGACAAATGTTGTTCTAGGTATTGAAGTTGTATCGGTGAATACAACGGTCAACAAAACCTCTGCCTTCATGGTGCTTATATTTTGGGGAGACTAGACAGGTGATACACAGATGACATAATAAGTAAAGCATATAGGATACTACAAAGGGGTAAGTGCATGAGAGAAGTAAGTAAGGAAGGAAGACAAAGAGCACTGCAAGGCTCAAGAAGGATTGCTATTTTAATTAGAATGGTCAGGTAAGAACTCCAGGAGAGCTACCATTTGAGTAAAAACTTGGCAGAGGTGAGAGAGTGGAATATGCTGCTTGTTTTCCTCCAATATCCATTCTCCACTTGTTGCTGGTTTTTGGTTATAAAATTGCTCATCTACCCTATTTTAGGTGGGTCCACAATTGCCCACTGCGTTCACATCTTTTACATGTGGGCATAACTAAATGCCAGCAGCTGGCATGTGAACAGAAAGCAAGTATATAATGTCCAGTAGTGTCCTTCAGGTTGAAGTGCTTACCCTTTGGTTTCTTTTCTCCGTTGTCATTATCTAAGAATTGGCAAGATTGGGGCACCAGTCTTGGCCCAGAGATGCAGTCCCATGTAGAGAGAGCAGAGCTTTCGCAACAGCCTGGAACCACTCTCTTTGGAACTACAATGTGAAGTCAAGGGAGGCTTTATCTTTTCACAGCTGGGGGAATTAGACATGTTACTATGTGGATTGGGCTCACCCCTTTGAAAAAGTGGATAATGCAGAAGAAATAGTGTGAATTTGTGTAAAAATCTGGTTGAGTGAATGAGAAGGGCTTGAATCTAATGCTCAAATGAAAGGACTGACCTTGGACAGGAGCGCAGTGAGTTCTTTTAAAGAAACAGATGACAGATTGTATTTTCCAGAAGTGGCTGTAGCAATATTCTTGGTCCTATGTGCTTTTCTAGAACTTTGCCACTGATGTTGGATGGAGTCTAATTCCCCTCCTTGCAAATACCGGGATAGCTTGGGTAACTTCTTAACCAACAGAATATGCTGGAAAGATGCTGCATGGCTACAGTGCCTGTTTCATGAAACTTGGTTATTTCATTCTAGAACTCAACCTAGGAACACAGACTCTGTGTTATGAGCAAGCCCAAGCCAAGTGATATGCCATGTGTCATATTCCAGCTAATCTTCTCAGCTGATGGCCAGCATTAACCTTGGACATGTGAGTCAGCATGCCATCAGGGGATTCTAGGTCCCCACCCTCAAGCCATCCCAGCAATAGCAAGTAGAACAGACAAAGTCTACTTCTTCAAGTTCCAAGCCCTGCCCACATTGCAGGTATGTGAGCAAAATGATTGTTGTCAGTTTTTAAGCTACAAGTTTTGAGGTATTTATTACATAACCTTAGTAACTGAAACAATAGGTATGGATGTTGGGAGGTGGGCAGAGTTGGTAAAAACTTATGCAAATTTTCTTCAGCTTGCTTCTGTTTTCTCAATGAAATTGTAAACAGCATCATTAGGGTAGGAGCTGCAAAAAGTTTGAGAGTATATGAGTGAAGTGGAATAAGGAAACATAAGCCAGACATTAAGTATTCAATTGTTCTCATAAATGTAAAGTGAGCCAAGTAATTATGATTATATATTTATTTTTTCAGCCAGATTTAGCCAAGTGGGTACTTGAGAAGAAAATATGGAGGATTGGATTTAACTACTGTTGTTAATGAAGCAGGAAAGGAATAAGGATTTAAGATACATGCAAAGGAATATTTTTAGTGATTGACCATAAAATTAAACCAGGAAAGTAGGAATATGAAGATGTGTGGCCTGTAAGGACCTGGGAGGGTAAAGCTTACTGTTCAGTGTGCTAAGGATTTTATATCCAGTGTCTTGTTATTTTCACAAAACCCCGCAAGAGTTGACACTATTATCATCTCCATTTTAGAGGTAATGAAAATTAGAACTCATATAGGTTAAATATTATTCCCAGGCTCACACAGCAATATAAACTTGAATCCATGAAGCTGTGGCAGTGCCCAGAACCATCAGCCATACATACCTGTGTGAGAGGTAGATTCAGGAGTGGACAATTTGAAGGAGGTTTTGTATAGAATATGTTTGGCAGTGAGAATCACAAGAGACATTCTGCTTTTGGGGGAGAATGTAAAACTGGATTCTTGGTGCCAAAATGGCTTCAATGTTGGTAGAAGGTGGGGTTCCAGAAAACTTCAGTTCCTGCAGCACTTCTAAATTATAGCCTCCATTGCCTGAAGTATGGTTTGGGGCATTATTCTTGGAAGCTTTGAGGCTGATTCTTGAAATCTTTCAACAACTCTGTGTGCTACTGAAATTCCTTTTGGTAAATTGCTTTCCTGCCTAAGTTGGTTTCTGTTACTTGCAACTAAGGATCCTGATTGACTCAATGATCAATGAAATAAATTAAAATAGTTAATTCATTGCTTTATTATTTACTGAGTGACTTTTAGGGTAGGAACTGTGGAGGGTATTAGGAAAACGGCAGTAACCAGGATGGACTGACACAATCTCGACCTTAATAAAGCTTGTAGTCTAATGGAGTATATATCAAAGAATCCTCACCAAAAAAAGTTGTAACATGGTGTTGCCAAAGTATTTTCACCAATACTAGTTCATCAATGCAAAGTTTGTCAACAGTCAAATTCTAGGATGTAGTCATTCCTTTGTTTATTTTACCTAGTCCTTGAGTTGTTTCTGTCCTTTTGCTATTATAGAAAGGGCCGCGGTGAATAGCCTTGGATACACATCATGTCACTAATGTATGAGTAGTATTTCTGCAGGAGAAATTGTTACGTGTTGAATTGCTAGGTTTTAAATTTAAAAACTACTGTCAGATTGACTGTGGCAGAGGATGCAACCATTTACAGTTCAACTGGCAAGGCAGGTGAGCATTTGTTTCCCGCCCACTCCAACAAAGTGCTTTTCAGGCTTCTTGAGGCGCTTCCAACATGGAATTGTTGGCTTTCCCTTCAGGGTGTGTTATTTTATTTGGCTTCTTGCCTCCTTTGTGGTGGTTTTCAGCCTGGGGTGTCTTCTTGAGGGACTGCCTCACACCTATTTAGCCTTCACTGTATTTGGCATCCTTTCTTCATGTACTTTGAAGATGTCTGAGGCCACTCTTCATTTATTTTTTCTTTAAAATGATGGGATCATTTACCTGGGTGCCTGAAGGACTGTCTTTTTTTATTCTTTGATAGCTGACATACAGGATTCTAGATGACTCTGGACCAGTGGATAAAAGAAGGAAACATACCACACCAAATTAAAAATATATATAACATTTAGATAAAAATGTAGGATAATATCTCAGTGTCTCAGAGTAGAAAAGGAGTTCTTAGATGACATTTTTTAAAAATTAGAAAATTAGAGAAAAATAGTAAATTTGGCTTTAACCCTATAGCTTGAGTAACTATAGTTATTGTTAACAAGATTGAAACAAAGTCCAAAGATTGGGAGAAGAAAGTTACAACATACATAACAGAAAAATCATTAGTGTCCCTTAAAGGATGTCTTACATCAGTAGGAAAAATAGGCAAATGACAAATGACATAGACAGGCAACCTATATAGGAAAAAGTAAACCAAAAGGATGATAAAATATGAAAACATGCTAAATCTCATTTACCATCTGGGAGAAAATTAAACTGTTTTAATAAGAGAGTTATTTTTCATTTTTATTAATTTTTTAGTAAATTTATTTATTCTCTTACATTAGTGTTACTTTTTACAATATTTAATTTCTCCCCTCAGGTGTAGTCCCTGTAGTTCTCCTACCACCATAGCACCTGTGAACCATTTCCAAGTCTCTTGTGCTCTTCCCTCCCCTTTCAAACTCTCTTTTCCTCCCTCCCCTATTGTATGCCACTGAGACAGTTCTGTACACCAGCTTCTTGAAGGAATTTTAAGTCTGGTAAGAACAAATATTAGAATTAAGTACATGGGAATTCATGTGCCATTGGTGAGAGTGCAGATTGGTACAACCACTTTGAAAAGCAGTTAGTTCTAGTAAAATGGAAGATACTATTACACTAAAAATTCAAGTTCCACATCTGTGTCTATGCTATGAGGAATTTCTGTATATATACTTAAAGAAATATACTACATATTTTTTGCAGCCTGGTTGGTAATTGCCAAACTGTGGGGTAGGGTGGGGATTGAAACAGCCTGAATGTCCCTCTATTGGGAAGAGCATTAAAACATTCATTTTTGTTTGTTCATGTCACAATTGCTATTCAATAAAGTGAGAATGTAAGCTTCAACATGTATATATCTCAAAAATATGATGTTGAGTGAGAAAGAAAAGTTACAGAATGACATGTACAGTGTGATGTGATTGTCGTATTGTAAAATTTTAAAGTAGAATAAGTTGATATATGGTTCATGGGTACATGTAAAATATAGGTATAAAAACATGCACAGATGTGTGCACATGAGCTTCATGTCAGTGATTTGTCTCTAGTAGGTATGGAAATGAAAGAGAAGGATATAAAACATTTCAATTATATCTTTCAATTATGTTTTTGGTCTTTAAATGTATCTGAGATCCATCACTGTATCAGGTGTTTTACGTGCTGGTCTTACTCAGTCACCAACTCTATAGCATTGGCATCTTCTCCTCTCCTGCATCTTCTCCTTTTCATAGATAAAGAATCTAAAGTTCAGAGTTATGAAGTAATTTTTCTCCAGTTCAACTACGGGAAGCAATTCATAGTGGGTCATGAGATCAATTTAGTGGGTGTGGCGAGGAGTCATAGTGATGGTGGGGAAATTTAATCTGATAGGAGGCACCCAGCTTGGGTGGAGAAAAATCCAGGGCCATTGACAGTAAAGTGATCCCAAAGGTCAAATCTGAAGTTGAAGACAAGAATCAAAATGGAAGGATGAACTGCTAGGAGGAAGAGGCTCAGAACTAAGGCAGCAGACAGCGAGCTCATGTGTGAGAAGCTCCCTGGACTTTCAGGTGTCAGAATCAGGGGGTCAGTGTTTCCTTGCCTCAGTGCCTTAATAGGGGAGCTTGGATCCTTTTTCTGCCAAGCAGTTCACACGTGCCAGGCAACATCCTGAAGCCAAGCGGGTGATGGTGTGCAGCAGAAGTCCTCTGACAAGGGAACGGGGCCACCTGTCATTGCCGTGGGCCCCCATGTCAGAGACCTTTTTAGTCACCCACCCTCAACCATCAATACTTGAAACAGACCATTACCCTGGTAAGTGACAGTAGTCGCCATGTATTTGTAACTGCACTTACTCTGTGAGTTGAGAAAATCATGCAATCCTAGCATTGACCAGGAATGAATATTAATAGAGCATATTTATTGCGTGACTGCTCTGTGAACATCTTTTAACACTTTAACTCTTTACTTTTCCCTAAAAAGAGCAAACAAGTTAATTTTCAGAGTTTGAGATTGGAGGGTGGGGCAGGGAACAGAGAGGCTCCACCCAGGTCCTCTTCAAGGTGGAAAGACATTCCTTTTTTTTTTTTTAAGATTTATTATTTATTTATTTATGCATACAAGCTGGGGTACAGGCCAGAGGCGTGGGGCAGCAAGAGAGCTCACCAGAGATAGAGTGGGGAGCAGAACAGACAGATCGACGGAAATACACTGCTGAGGGGAGTGGTGGGCGAGGCAGGAGAGGTCCGCCATGCCATGTGATAATCTCCCTGGCCGGGTATCAAACTGATGCTGCCGCTGCCGACAGCTCCACAGCACAGTGCTTAACCACTGCGCCACCAGGGAGACCCTGGAAAGTCATTACTTAAGACACCTTCCCATACATGGATCACTAGAGGGTGATTGGTAATGAGCTTTAAAAGCATTTTTCAGATTTATCATATCATCCTATTTTAGTTTATTCATAACTTTTTTTAACAGCCTGATATATTTTTCTGTTTATTTATTGCCTATCTCACTCATTATCATGCAGTTTCCCCAACTCCTGGGAGACCAGCTAACACTCCCTGGAATCTCAACAAACACTGAAAGCTTGAGCATAAATGTGAAGGAGGAACAGAAGTGAAATCTATGAGTTAAAGATAATGTTCAATACAGATATATGTCCAATTAAATCATTTAAAAAAATGACTTACGGTAGTATATCTTTAAATAGTCCTACTAATACCTAAAACATATCACTTAAGTAGAAAAAGAATCTTTAGATTCTTTATCTACCTTGCCGCCAGGGAATACAGCTATTGTATAAACTGTAACACCTTTGAATAAATTACAAATACACAATTTCCTTCATTTAAGCAATGATTGTTTTGCACCATGGCTCCAGAATATAGATCCCTTACTATATGATCCAGTCAGTGGATAAAGTAAAGTAAGCACCACCCTCTGTGACTGAAGTAACCAGAAATACGCACCAGGTATGGAAATAGCTGCTTACAGAAAACTCCCAGCTGCTTTCAGAAAACTCCCTCTGACAATGTTCTCTGGGCAGAAATTCCTGGAGAGATCTGGGAGTCTTACTCTGGGTTATCAGGAAGTGTCACCCTCAGAGGTAAAATAGAAGTACTGGTACCTCATTTTGGTGTGAGCGCTGTTTTAGTATCCCATTGCTAGTGTCAGAAGTTACCACAGACTTAAACCTTAAGACAACACAAATTTATTATCGTAGAGTTTCTGAGGTTCAAAGTCCAAGTTGAATCTCAGTGAGCTAAAGTCAAGGTATCAGCAAGGCTGGTTCCTCAGGAGAATCTAGAGGAGGAGCTTTCTCTTGCTTTTTCCAGCTTCTAGAAGCTGCCTGTATTCCTTGGCCTGTGGCCTTTGTTATTTTTATCTTTGCTTCCTGTCTCCTTATAAAGACCCTTGTGATGATCTGGGGCTCACCTCTATGATCCAGAATAATCTTCTGATCTCAAGAGTCCTCCTTCCGGCTTTCCTCTCCATCACACTTCTTTCTGTTTTTGAACTTGATGGGCCTTTTTCATTCTTTTTTTTTTCCCTTCATTGTACTTTTTATTGAGGTAACATTGGTTTACAGTATTGTATATGATTTAAAGATACAGGTTCACACTTCTTCAGATGTATGTCACCAGACCACACCACCAAAGCATAAATGGGTCTTTTTCTACTTCTGAAACTTTGTACTTACTTTCCCCCAAACATTCCATAGTGTCATCCCTCACTTCCGTGCCTTGACTAATGTAAACTGAATAAGTCTAAGTTATAGCAACCTTCACTCTAGCATTTTTTATCCTCTTTACCCCATTTTCTTTGTCTTAGCATGTGTAGAGGGTTAAGGTTGATTATTATGATATCAGGTCTTAAGGATACAAAGATAAACATGTTAGACCAGGCCCTGTAGAAACAATCTAATAGAAGAAACAGATTTTTAAAAGGAAATAGTAACAGAGAACAACAGTTATAATAGGAGGATGCAAAACTAAATTGATGGATGTATGAGGAGCACTGAAGAAGACTTAATTGAGACTACAGTGAGGGGGCTTAGGAAAAGCTTGCAAGCAGGACAACACAAGCTGAGTTTAGAAGGGCACTAGTGAGTTGGTCTTGAGAGAAGTGAGTTGTAGACATTCTAGTACAACGACAGTATGAACCAAGGGTAGTGGCATGATGACCACCATAGCTTTGTGAAGCAAGGAAAGATGAACATACTTTAACTGTTGGTTGTTAGAGAGACTGTTTGATCTAGCATGGCCAGGGGAAGAGGCAGGGGGTGTGGGAAAGAGCCTATGTTTTCCCTTTGCTTAGAATATGGGTGCTCTGGGTCTTTGGGTATAGACATGGCTGAGAGGTCAGGAAATTAAACAGGAGAGTGAAGGCCCTGATCTCAGCTTCAGGGAAAATTTATTCTTTATTCATTTTTGTCCTCTAGTGCCAAGTTCAAACTTCTGCAAAAACTGGGTGTTTCCCCAAATGCTTCAGACAGACTGGCAGAACAGCTACACAGGCAGCCAAAACTGTGAACAGGCTCCCCAATTGTTCTGGGGCCTTGCTGTTGTCCAGCCCTTTACCCTGAGGGACTTTGAAAGCTAGGATGTTGGGGCCTAGTATTATCTGCATCGACAGAAATAGTCTGGAAAACCAGGCACATAATGGGAGCTACAAATCCGGCTATGTGGGTGTGTACCCCAAGATGCATTTCTACCCTTGAAGTAGAGATTGAATATTTCTGACCCTTTTCCACAACAAAAAACTTGGACAGAACTGCCTGTAAACAAATTATTTCTCCAAGTTGCTGCCTTTCATCATTTAACAATTCAATTGCAATTTATTGGTTTCTAGAATTAGATTAGTCCATAGTCATTGATTCTTATTAAAATAATATCTGCCAAAAAGAAAGGCTTCAAGTTGGTTTGAACTTAAAATGATTCAAAAATAATATCCACATTTTCTCTCTTATGTTCCTTTTCTAATCCTATTAGAACTCTGTCTGAATTTTGTATAAGTTTTATTTGTCTTGATCAGAAGCTTAATAGACAAAATTATTATATTTCAGATGGCTCTGAAAGGGACTAAAATTTGTTTTCTTTAGATTACAGGAAGGTGTATTTATACTAAATTGACTTAAATTCAATAGCCATTTTTCTTTTGTGAGGAAGTCAAGTTTCAGTTGCAGAGAAATAAACAAAAGTGGTCTCTTTCTTTAACAAAGTATAGCATTAAAGAATTAAAGCAGGCCATATCTGGGGCCTACCTGGTGGTGCCAGCAGTTAAGCGCTGCGCTATGGAGCTGTCGGCAGCAGCAACGCAAGTTGGATGCCCAGCCAGGGAGATTCCCACATAGCGCGGCAGACCTCTCCTGCCTCACCCGCTGCTCCCCTCAGCAGTGTATTTCCGTCCATCTGCCTGTTCTGCTCCCGACTCTGTCTCTGGTGAACCCTCTCACCGCCCCAAGTCTCTGGCCTGTACCCCAGTTTGTATGCATAAATAAATAAATCTTTAAAAAAAATAAAATAAAGCAGGCCATATCTGAGTGCATTGACTATTTCTGTATGACCACAACAATTTTTAAGTGGCTGTTTTAACTGTTCAGTCATAGAAAAATATCATTACTTGAGGAAATAAACTGAGTATACATGTATCTACAAAAAGGCAGCAGAATGGTGTAACGGGTTCTAGTTTCCTGGTGGTAGTGACGGCCCACTTTGTGGGAATACTAAATTGTATACCTCAAAATGGTGACGTGCAAGCTATGTAAATGCTACCTCAGTTTTTAAAGAAAATACATCACTGCTTCACAGGGTTATCATTAGGAGGAAGTATATACAAAAGCCTTTGTAGAATTACTACGTGTCATTTATAGTGAAGATAGGTTGTACTCTTTGAGAAGGTTTTTGTTTTTATTTGGTTGGTTGTAGGTAATAGAAACCCAACTTAAGACTTTACTCATTCACATAACCAAACTGCAGTTGCAATTAAACATTCCAACTGGGCTTCATTCTCTCCACCTCTCATCTTGTTCTTTTCCAACCTCCATCCCCTCACTTGTGGCCAGGAAATAGGTATCTGTGGCCACCAGGCAGGCAACTGCTGTCACCAGAGAAAGGTCAGGATCTTTGGTTATCTGGCTTGAAGTTCAAAACTACTCCAGTTGGCCTCGTTTGTTTAAGATAGGTAATCTTGCTTGGAACCTAAGGCTTACGCCTCCCTTGCATCTTGGGAACTTGTGGGTCCAGTCAGGTCCTTCTGGGCCCTAGAAGAAAGTTCCTCCATCAGATCTGCCTGCTACTAATGGTAGCCTCCATTCTACTTTTGGTCTGACCGAAAGAAGGAACCCTGGGATGTGAAGGGAAAGGAGATGGCAGCCATACACCCAGGTAAGGTGGTGAACTAGCAGGCTCCTGGACTCATCTCCTGCAGGGCCACAGAGGACCTACTTCTGTGAGGAAGCAATTGCATTTGGACAAGAACTACATTTGTACTAAGGTCTTAATGACCAGTGTTTCCGAGAGAAGAGAGAGAGACTATCAGAAAAGGTAAGAAAACCTGAGACATCGTTCTACCAGGAACAATGTTGACGCAATAGAGGCACTATCCTTTCTGTGCCCAGACTCACCAGTGCTCCCCACTGCTCCTAACCTACTGTAGCCAGGCAAGGGCAATCCTCCCTGAGAGAACACCCTGGGACTGGCATGGAGCACATGGCACAGAGGCTACTTGAGATTGGTTTCAGTGGTTATAGGGCTGAACTCCCACCTGGCTCCCAGGGTTTCCTGTGGCTTGTTAGAAGCATGCCAGGTCAGCATACATACTGCCAAGAGAATAATAATGTCTGCAGGATAGGTGAGAATGGGTACAGACACTGCGCAAGGGCTGCTTGTGGCTCACACTGTGGTCCCAAGAAGCTGCTGGCCCTCTCCTATCTGGACAGCCTAGCTACTACACTGTTCCCAACTACCCGAAGTCCCGCCTGAAGGGACTACAGCCCCTGAGCCTCTCTGCTTGTGCCAAAGTCTCAAGGGAAGAACTCTGCCTGCAAAATCTGCTGAGGTCAGAACTAGGTTGCAGCTGAAGGATCAGTTGCCTTCTAGGGCTCCTGGAAGAGCACTGCTAGTGAACTCTGCCTTGACCAGGCAGTGATTTCAGATCCCTCCCTAAGCTCACTCAGCTGCAGCCCCTCTGGAGGTATATGCTTTTGGCACTCTCTGGCAGCAACTTCTTTACCCTTGTAATCCTGGCCGACCTTGTAAGATGGATTTTTGGACTATCACCCTTCGCTGGCTCTTGAACTTCAATCACCCTGGTTGGTGAAGAAGCCTCAACCAATACAACAACAGCACAGCAAGCAAGGCCGGTACTCTAGGCCAGTACCCTATGGCATTCACTTGTAATGTGAGAGCATAATAGCAGGACTGGAGAGGAAAGCTGTCTGTCTTAATCCATAAAAATGAACACAGAACACCAAATAGAATGAAGAGGCAGAGGAATTCACCCTACTCAATGGATCAAGACAAAACTCTGGTGAGGAAACACTAATGCAACAGAACTAAGCAAACTATTGGAAGAAGATTTAAGAGCAACAGTCTTAATGATGCTTACTGAAATTAGGAAAGCAATAGATAAACAAAAGGAGAAATATAACAAAGACAGAGGAAAATATGAAAAACTTCCAAATAAAAATCATAGAAATAAAGAATGCAATAGTTAAATTTAAAAATAGAGGGGCTCAATAGTAGACTCAGGGAGGCAGAGGACTGTATCAGCAAGGTGGAAGATAAGGTAATGGAAAACACTCCAAAAGACTAACAAAAACAAAAAGGAATTTTAAGAAAATGAAGGTGAACACGAGACCTATGGGACAGCTTTCTCTATATCTATTGATATGATCATATGATTTTATCTTTCCTTTTGTTGATGTGGTAAATTACATTAATAAATTGTGTGTTGAGAACCTTGCTTTCCTGGAATACATCTCACTTGGTCTTGATTCTTTTAATGTATTGCTGAAATCGGTTTGCTAAGAGAGTACAGAACTCCGGAGAGAGATCTAACACAGCAAAGTGGGTAGACAAAAAAACACAACACATGGCACTTGAGACCTCAAAGGAGTTTGTCACCACAGGGAGGAAACAACTCTCCAGAGCTCAGCCACAAAGATATGGAAGATCTTATCTTCCTATAAGATCAAAATTGCTGCGATAAAGAAGTTAAAAAAACTGGAAACAAATGCAGAAAAAAAAGAAATAATATGATTTTAAATACATGATTATTGAACAGAAATTAGGAATTGAAGATTTCAAAAAGAAAATAAGGGAATTCAGTATGCAAAAAAAAAAAAAAACAATAGAGGAGCTAAAGAAGTCCTACAGAACTTCCTAGATTGTAACATATCATTAGTTGAAAACTATCAGTTAGTCACAGTTATTACATAGTGTCAAGTCTCCAGAGATAAAGGTTTCCTTTCCTTAGCATAAATGCAAATGTATAATTATTTAAAATGAAATACAAATAGAAGTGAGTGGTGTAAGCTGGGAACTTTATTTAGACAAACCCCATTTCTGGAAAAATAAAATGCAGGGGGAAATGTTTAGCTCAGAGTTAAGGAACCATCCCACTTTTTATTATTTATTTATTTTTTTTTTTATAGAGAGGGACACATTTTTCTTTTTTTTTTTAAAGATTTATTTATTTATACATACAAGCTGGGGTACAGGCCAGAGGCGTGGGGCCGCGAGAGGGTTCACCAGAGACAGAGTGGGGAGCAGAACAGGCAGATCAGAAATACACTGCTGAGGGGAGCAGCGGGCGAGGCAGGAGAGGTCTGTCACACCATGTGGGATTCTCCCTGGCTGGGCGTCAAACTCGCATCGCCCAGCCGCTAAGCCACCAGGGAGGCCCCCCATCCCTCTTTTTAGATGAGGCTTTCAAAGATTAAGTGATTTGCCCAAAGTAAGATGGTGCATTATTTGGCCAAGCCAGAAATGCTACCCAGTTTCCCTGATGCAGAGTTCTCCAAATTCTCCTCCACTAACAAACTTCCCTTGACAAGAACAAAGCAGTTTTCAGGCAAAATAATGTCAATTCTGTCTGGTCAGCAACTGAATTAGCACTCCTCTGGGGCTTATAAGCAAGATTTTCAAGACTTGGCCTATCTTTAGAGGTAGTATATCTTTCAGTGCAGTGCAGGATCTACTTTTAAAGTATTTGAAACAGGTACAGTAACTGAAACTTCAAAGTCCAACAAGATATTAACCCTTTGCACTCCGCTCTCCCCTCTCAGGGAACATCAGAATTCTAGCATATCACTCGGATGTCCCCTCTCAGGGGACATTGCAGTTTATTAGTGATTAAGGGGAATTGAGTTATTTCAATGCAACTTTTTGAGACATGCATGTTTCCCTGAAGTTTTATCTTGAAATGGCACAAGAAATTAAATCAAAATTTCCGTGTAGCGAGAACGCGGCCATCCACATCTTCTGCGGACAACAGATTAAACAGTGAACTACATACTCCCGATGTGGGACAAAGAAAACGGGACTGCACTGTGTGTTCTAACAGGAAAACACCTGGTGGCAGACGTCAAACCACTTATTACTGTCAAACATGCACTAATCAGCCTGAAATGCATATTGGGGAGCGTTACAAAACTTATCATACTGTACAAATTATAAACAATAAAATATTGGTTTTTTTGCAAATATACATTCCTCGATGTCACCCAATTCATATAAGTCCAATATCATTATAATACGTTACTTGGTTCCGAAATTATACTAAATAATACGAGGGTCTATAAATGCACGTTTCCGCCTCAAAGTAGCGTCGAGTAGCTGGTAGCCAATGTCCAGAATGGTTCGGAGTGCAAAGGGTTAATGTAATTACCTTTGAAAGCAATTATTTCAAAATGTTAAGAAAGGACATAAGACTTTAAAAGTGAGGAGGGGGTCATAGATTCCTTGGAGTGGAATTGCTGGGTCATAAGGAAGTTCCATTTTTAGTAGTTCAAGGAAACTCCACACAGCTTTCCAAAGTGGTTGAACTAGTTTTCATTCCTACCAGCAGTGTAGAAGAGTTCCTTTTTCTCCACATCTTTGCCAGCATTTGTTGTTGCCTGTTTTTTTTTTTTAACATACAAGCTGGGGTACAGGCCAGAGGTGTGGGGCGGCGAGAGGGTTCACCAGAGACAGAGTGGGGAGCAGAACAGGCAGATGAGAAGTACACTGCTGAGGGGAGCAGCGGGCGAAGCAGGACAGGTCTGCCCCACCATGTGGGATTCTCCCCAGCTGGGCTTCGAACTCGTGTCGCTGCTGCTGACAGCCCCACAGTGCAGCGCTCAACCGCTGCACCACCGGGGAGGCCCAGTTGTTGCCTGTTTTTTTTAATATGTGCCATTTTCACTGGTGTAAGGTGGTATCTCATTGTAATTTTGATTTGCATTTCTGATTATGAGGGATGTTGAACATTTTTTCATATACCTGTTGGCCATTTGCATTTCCTCTTTGGAGAAGTGTCTTTTTACCTCTTCTGCCCATTTTTTGACTGGATTGTTTCCTTTGTTTTTCTTGAGTTGTGTGAGTTCTTTGTGTATCTTTGTGATCAGTCCTTTATCAGTTGTATGGAGTGCAAAAAATTTCTCCCAATCCATGGGGTGTCTCTTTGTTTTGGTTAATGTTTCTTTTGCTTTACAGAAGCTTTTTAGTTTGATATAATCCCAGTTGTTTATCTTTTCCTTCACTTTCTTTGCTTTGGGGAATGTGTTTTTAAAGATGTTCCTGAAATGTATGTCTCATGTAGTGTTTTGCCTATATTTTCATCTATATATTTTATAGTTTCAGGTCTTACATTCAGGTCTTTTACCCATTTTGAGTTGGTTTTTGTACATGGTATGAGATAGTAGTGCAGTTTCATTATTTTGCTGGTAGCAGTCCAGTTTTCCCAGCACCATTTATTGAACAAACCATCCTTGTTCCATTGCATATTCTTTGCTCCTCTGTCAAAGATTAGTTGTCCATAAATATGTGAGTTTATTTCCGGGTTTTCTATTTAATTCCATTGGTCTGTGTGTCTGTTTTTATTACAGTACAATGCTGTTTCAATATTATGGCTTTGTAGTATAGTTTGAAATCAGAGAGTGTGATACCTCCATTTTCTTTCTTTTTAATCAGGAGAGCTTTAGCTATTCAAGGTTTTTTTGTGGTTCCATATAAATTTAATCAATATTTGTTCTATTTCTTTGAAGAATGTCATTGAAATTTTTATCAGAATAGCATTGAATCTGTAAATTGCTTTGGGTAGAATGGCCATTTTGATAATGTTAATTCTTCCTATCCATGAGCAAGGGATGTCTTTCCATTTCTTTGTGTCTTCTTCTGTTTCTTTTGGCAGTGTCTTATAGTTTTCTTTGTATAGGTCCTTGAGCTCTTTTGATAGGTTTATTTTACCTGCACCCCTGTGTTTATGGCAGCACTGTTTACAATAGATAAGACTTGGAAACAACCCAAATGCCCAAAAATAGATGACTGGGTCAAGAAGATGTGGTACCTATACACAGGAATACTATTCAGCAGTAAAAAAAGATAAACTCATGACATTCACAGCAACATGGATGAAGCTAGAAGGGATCATGTTCAGTGAAATAAGCCAGAAGGAAAAAGAAAAATATTGAATGGTTTCACTTATAGGAGGAATATAGAGTAACCAAATAAGGGATCAGGAGGAACAAATTTAAAAAGAAAAATCAACAGGCAAACATAAATAAGAGACATTCTGCAAGGAAAGGGGAAGAAAAAGGGATCAAAATAGGGGGGAGAGAAGAGCACAAGGGACTGTGGTGATGGTTCACAGGTGAATTGGTGGTGGGAATTTTGCAGAGAATACACAATAATGTAAAATATATATATAAAAAGAGTGAGGAGGAAGATATTTCTTCTTTTGAATAGTTAGCATTCAATGTATCTGACATTGTTCCATTCTTTCTTAAAAAGTTATTTAGTTGTATGAAAAGTAAATGCTAGCAAAAACTAGCAGGCAGCCACAAATAAGAGACATTCTACAGGGGAGGGGGAGGAAGAGAGACCAAAATAGGGGAGAAAAGCACACAAGGGACTATGGTGATGGTTCACAGGTGAATTGGTGGTGGGAAAACCTGTGGGGATACACAATAATGTAAAGGATATAAAATAAATTAAAAAATATATATATATAAAAGAAAAAAAGAGGGTAAGTTGAAAGGCTTACCTCTCCAAAAAAACAAAACAAAACAAAACAGTAAATGCTGCTTTTTAAAAAGAAAGCAACAAACAGAGAACAATTCAGAAATGAAAGAGTAAACATTAATCCTTCCCCACTCTTCTGAAGAATCATCCACTTGGTCAATTTTTTTCTAGAACATAACTGTCTAAATCAATTTTTCTTTTTTAAAATTGGATCATACATGTGTAGGCTGTGACTTAACCTTTTCCATTTAATAATATATAGTAAGAATTTATATTCTTTTAAACTAGAAGGCAAATCAGACAACCCTCTGTAAGCATGTTGAATTGCTTTTGTAGCTCCAGTTGTTTCTTTGGCACTAGAGAAATGTCCTTAAATGCAGCTCTCCTCTCCAGCTTAGTAAAACTCTCCATATAGGGCCTCCCTGGTGGCGCAGTGATTAAGTGCTGTGCTGTGGAGCTGTAGGCAGCGACTATGCGAGTTTGACGCCCAGTGGGGGAGATCCCCACATGGTGCCGCAGACCTCTCCTGCCGGCCTACTGCTCCCCTCAGCAGTGTATTTCTGTCGCTCTGCCTGTTCTGCTCCCCACTCTGTCTCTGGTGAACCCTCTCACCACCCTACGCCTCTGGCCTGTACCCTAGCTTGTATGCATAAATAAATAAATCTTTAAAAACAACAACAACAACAAAAAATACCTGCATGTATAAATCAAATCAAATCTGGACAAGCTGGCGTATTCTTTGTTCTTCTGTACTCTTCAGAGAAGGCTCAATTTGTGGATTCCAGCATTTGTGGGATGCTAAATAATAACCCCCCTATTTTTTCACAACTCAGATTTGTGGTATGGTGATAAACTGACTGGGTGGGAGTGGGGAGGAAACATGGTTGGTAGCTTTGGTGATTTCCTTGGTGTGAAAACTCCCATCATGGCTGATAGTGGTTTTATATGTCAACAGTTTAAAAATTCGCTCACAGAATTTCTGAATAATTTTCTCTGAGTTACTAAAGCACAGAATATCAGACCACACAGTGATCAGTGATGGCACCTATGCAACACTTTTGTCTGGATAAAAAACACTGTTGCAGCTGATTTCCTATATATGGTTACTGCAGCCAAAAGAAAGGTGGGTATAATGGAACAAATGCCCAAAAGCCAAAAATGGGAAGAAAAAATGAATCGGGAACACCCCTCTCATATTTCTTAATTAACTTGAAATTTCTAGAATATAACCTCCAAAATAATAAGGTTTCTTCTGTAGAAGTTAGGTATAAATATTATTTTGCTAACATTTCTTCTTGGATAAAAGTAAAGTAACCCACAAGTGTGGTTTTATGTGCCATTAGAGGTTCTTTGCAATTTTCCCTTCCACAGCTGTTAAAGAGCTTATATCTCCAATATTTTTCCCTGCATAATGATTTTTATGGAAGCTAATATAGTAAGCATTTTAAAGTCTTACTAGTTGGGACAATAAAATAATGGGACTTTTAAAATCCAATCATGTAGTTGGAAAGATAGGAAAGCCATGCATTTCTGGAAAATCAAACATTTGTTCACGATGAAGATGCCATTTGGAAATCCTCTTTTTCAGTTGTCTTAAGCTCAAAGTTATGAGGTATGGACAAAAAATAGTTAGGTTGCTTTATGGTACTGCTCCACATGTTTTAAATTAAAACAGAACCTCTGATAGAAGATAAAGAGCTATGGTTTTAGGACCAGAAGGTCTGAATTCAAGTCCAACCTCTGCAACCTCCCTGTTTTATAACTTTGCATATCCCTTAACTTCTTTTGACTTCCTGCCCCTCCTCTGCAATTTGAAAATAAAAGTACTACTCAGGAGTTGTCCCAAATTACATGAAGCAAGGCGATTTTATGGCACCTTGTGAAATAAAATGCACTATCCAAATGTAAATTATTATTGGCCCAGCTTGTTTAGAATTGAGTGGGCTTGGCTATTTCCAAAATTCAGATGTAACCACAAAAAGTGTAGAAGTTCCATCATTGAAAAAGTTTTCAAATGAATGGAAGAAGATTAGTTATTGAATCCAAATGAGAATTCAACTGGGATCCAAATAAAGTATTTCCTGTGCTAAAACCCTTCTTATTTTCTAGGTCCTGAGCATTCTCATTTCTTCCTAATTCTTTGCTTCTCAATTCCTACTCCATTGGGTGAAAATAGGAAACAATGGCTAAATGAAGGGCGTTTGTGAAAAATGAAATTTGAAAGGATCCTGACTAGAACATCTTCTCTCACATCCAGCACCCTGGACCACCTAGCCCTCCACCTTTTGAATGGCTGACTCTAGTCCTGGAGCTATTCTTGCCACTGAATATCACCTCCACCTGAGAGGCAGGACTGCAGGTTCCACAGTTAAGCACAGGGCACAAGTCCGCTGTTCTGTACTGTCGGAGGCTATGAGTGAGAAGCTGAGCCAAGAAACAGTCACCTGAGCTAATCACAATGATCCTATTTCCAGCCCATAAATGAAATATTTAGCCAGGTTACCCCATTTTCTTACTGTAAAATTAATCTTTTGGGATCTGCTGGAACAATTACTGAAGTCTGTCGTCTTAAATACCCCTTTTAAATCTAAAAGTATTCTCTTTTCATTTTTTCATGTTAATCAGAAACAAGCAGCAACCACTTAAATATTCTATGCTTGCACCATATATAATCTTCAAAATAGTATAACAGCTCATTTACAGCATTCTGCAGCACTTTTTTTTTTCAGTTTTAAAATAGTGCTTCGTTATGAGAAGATAAGTAGCCAAATCTGCTTAATATTCTAAGGGGAAGAGAAAATTTGTCACAGATGGCTGTAAAGTTTTCATTTGTGGTGATGAGTTACCTTGTAATCATAACAACCTTATAAATCAAAGCTTTCCATGGGCACCCTCTCCAGATTCCACTAGGTGCGGTGTAGGGTTTTGTAGTTCGTACAAGTAGGGTATGAAGTGCCTTTTAAAAAAAGGCAAGCACAAATCTAATATTTGAAATATTTTACAAGATGCAATTGTTGAGTGACAGATTAAACACAATGAATACTCTTACCCAAGATTTGTTAACCTTAGTAGAACCGCTGCAGATTATTAAAAAAAAATAGCCTTCAACTTTTTAAGGAGTCCCTTGAGGTGGACAAGTCTCAGTATGATGGCTGTATCACTATTCTGTAACTGTCAACTTAGATGCTTAGTTTTTGAAGTTTGAAGGTAAATTAGACACTGAAGTAGCAGATCAAGTGTTCAGATGTTCTCTTTTGGCAGTAATCAATACTCAGATGCGTTTTGTAGAACGTTTGGTTATGTACTTCCTTATTTGCTCTTGCTGCCCTAAACATTTACAAAATATATGCAATTGGTCTAAGTTACTTTGTCCTATTAATTATTAGTTCCTCAAACTCAAATAGAACCTCCTACATCTTAATGTTAATAGTAAATAAATTACCTAATCAGGAAATAAGTAATGACTAGATTCACCATTCCCACTTTTCTCCTAATAGAGACTTAATAGTCCTTCCCAATGGATACTGACAAAATTTAATTTTTAAAAGTGATTCATGTTCACTGTTGAAAAATACAAAAATGGGGATTAATAAAATGAAGACGAAAGGCACCTGTAGTCTCACCCTCAAGAAAAAAACAAAAACCACAAAAACAACTGAGCTTTTTGTTGTATGCCCCTTAAGGAATATAGCACTTCAATTGAAAATATATTTATTAAATGTTTAAGCAGAACCCAGAACTGCTTTGGGTGCTGAGAGAAAAAGATGAGGCTTGGTCCTAGTCCCCAGGGACTCATAAAGAGGGTATTCAGGTCATTGACAGGAGCTGGTTTGTCAATAGTAAGGTTAGTTGACATTTAATAGTGTTTGGTTTTCAATATTTTCTGTCTGAAGCCTAATTGAAAACAGTTCTATGCTAGGTCTGTCAAAGCCTGCTATGATCTCTTTACATTGACTGCAACTTCATTTTAACTTAGTGCCTTTCATATCTTGTTCATTTGGCTCTGATTATAATATTATGGATTTGATGTATATAGAAATGCTTATTAATTTGGGTTGTTATGTTGGTTTCTTTAGGAAACATCCACTTCTTGAGGTATTCTAGATGTTAGTTCTTTGGGATATAGATAGGTGTTAATAGGGAAAAAGATTTCATGGCTGAAGATATTTGTAAAATTCTGGATCCATCAATTTTTTGATGTGAGACTAACATAAATATGGGAACTAAACTATAAAACTTACAGAAAAAATAGGAAAGTATTTTCATGGCCTTGAGGTAGGATTTCTTAGCAGGTTCAAAAATATTGATGGATTTGACGTCAACAAAATTAAAAATATCAGACAGGTTTTTTTTTTTAAGATTTATTTATTTATGCATACAAGTGGGGTACAGGCCAGAGGCGTGGGGCGGCAAGAAGGTTCACCAGAGACAGAGTGGGGAGCAGAACAGGCAGATCAACGGAAATACACTGCTGAGGGGACCAGTGGGCGAGGCAGGAGAGGTCTGTCATGCCATGTGGGAATCTCCCTGGCTGGGCGTCAAACTTGAGTCACTGCCGACAGCTCCACAGCGTAGCGCTTAACTACTGTACCACCAGGAGGCCCCAGATGGGTTTTTTTAAAAAAAAGAAATAATTAAACTGAAAAACAACTCACATACTGCGAAAAATATTCACAACATACATATCCAACAAAGGACTCATATCCAGAATATATAAAGAACTGCATATCCATCATAAAAAGATGAACAATTAAAAAAGAAAAAAACTAAAAACAAAAGACTTGAAGATACACTTCACAAAAGAAAAGATGTAAATGGTCAATAAGCACATGAAAATGTACTTAACATCATCAAACATCAAGGAAATTCAAATTAAAAACATAATAAGGTATTATTTCCCATTAGTTATAATAATTAAGATTTTAAAAAAGATTTAAATACCACGTAGCGGCAAAGATATGGTCGGGCTACGATACATCGTCGGTAGGAATATAAAAAGGTACAACCACTCTGGAAAATAGTTTGTCACTGAACAGCAACTGACAGTGACTAAATATAGTCACTCATCTACACACACACACACACACACACACACACACACACACACACACACACATACACACAGCTGTACCCAGGAGCAAGCAATCAAAGTATATATACTCAAAAGGGCTGATAAAGTTTTAGTTATAATAGGCATGATTCACACAACGTGTATATGAAACTCACAAATATGAACTACTGATTCACAAAACCACAGAAGCATCATGTCCAGGGAAAGAAGCCGGCACAAACTGCATCATCTACCATTTATATAGAAGTACAGGAACAGGCAAAACTAATCTACGGTGATAGACATCATGAGACTGGTGATGTCTCTGTAGAGCATCTAGGGGAACTGGAAAGGAGCCAAAAGAACTTGCTGGAGAGATGAAAACCTTCTCTTGATTTGATGATGGTAACATACATGTGTACTTTCTGGTCATTTTTAATTTTGATACAATTTTCAACTTACAAAAGATTGTGAACTTACTACAAGGAACTTGATGGTCTCTTTATCCAGATCACCAGTTGTTGGGTGTATACATCTGTTGAAACTCATCGAGCTGTACACTTAATATCTGTGCACTTCACTCTGTGTCAAGTTTACCTTATAAAAGGGGAACAAGACTATTTACTGAAAAACTTTTCCAAATTTGTTAAAGCTTCAACACGCTGTTGTATATTTTATGTATTACATAGTTTTTGGATGTGAAAACTCACTTTTGATTAAAAACTGCTGCACACATTCTGAGGAATGTTTGGCGGGACCTGGTGCTCTAAGATGGAAGGGAGCCTTTAAAACTTCTGAAGTCCAGGCTTCCCCCCTCCCCTGAAACTAATGAAACTAGACTATTGGTGGGACCCAGGCATCAGCCTATTCAAAAGGTTCCAGGTGATTCCAGTGTGCAACCCTTTGGGATCCACTGTCTTTGGGAAAGTTACTCTTTAGACATTTCTGCTTCCCAGTTAGAGATGTCACATACTTAATAACGATCATCCCAGTTCAGGGGCCTGGTCTGCTCACTTTACGAATGTCACTGGGCACAGTGTTCAGTCTTACTGGCTAGTACCACCTGGCTGGACTCTGCCTTCTGGAACTCTGTATCCTGCCCTTTAGACCTGCAGTTCCTGCCTGCTCTCGGCCAGGTGCCCATGTCCACATATAGTATGTGCCCATTTTCTTCTAGCCCAACTCTCTACTACTTGGTGATCTGATTGGTTGCCAAGACCCTGCCATGTGACCAGCACTCAATGAGAACAACATTTTGGTCTCTTTGGCTGTTCTGTTTGTAACCTGAACTTCCGCAGGCCAGCCCCCTTCCCATTCTCTTTCCAGATCTTTTTCTGCCCTCAGTTTCTGGCCTTTTGACTCATTGTTGACCACAGTCTCAAACTGACCGCTTGGATTTGGCAGCAGATATGGCTCCTTTGGCTCCCTTGGTTGTTGGCTCCAAATGCAACTGCACCCTACCTATCTACCATAGTTGTCTCTTCTACCCTCCCTGGTACCAGCACCTTCCAACACAAAACCAGGACCCCTCCCTGGTGCCAGCTGAGTGAGGCCTGGCTCGGGAAAGGAAATGGGGCAGTTTCTCTCTTCCTCAACTAACTTCCCTGGCCCCACCTAAATGTGAAGTTTGAGCCTGACCCTTCTTGCATGGCTGGCCTGACTCTCTGACCTGGCCAGGCCATCTTTATTCTGTTGGGTGTCACAAAGATTTGGAATTAAATGAGAAAAAATGCCTGGATGTGCATTAGGCTGAAGCCATTGTATCAGGTTTCTGTGTGCTTCTGAGGGGCTGGTGTCTGCCCCACATTCCATTCCACTGACCATGTGGTGCATTCTCAGTGCAGGCGGCTGGATGAAGAAAATACAGCTGCTCACCCTTCAGAACTCCAAGTGCCCTCTCCTGTCACCCGCCTTCCCTGGCTCCTGCCTGCCCCTTCCTGGCTTGGACTATAACTTTGATCCAGGGTTTATCTTCATGTCTATTCATGGTTTGTATCTGTTCCTGGCCTAAACCCATGTCACAGATCCCTCCAAAGGGATGGAGAGGCCAAATTCCTGACATCAGGTTCATGGACATCTGTTGTTTTTGCCTGCCCAGCCTCCACTCCCTTCTTTTGGTAACAGAACCCAGCTTTTGTTTGGGGGAATCTGTGCTCACCTCTCATCAGATATAATGTATCTATCATGTGTGTGAAGCGTCCCTCCTTTGACCAAGGCAGGGGCAGAAGTCCCAAGCTGGATCATTCTGATAGATCTGTTGTCTCTGAACCTGGAATGGAGCAGATCAGCAGAAGTTTTACAATGACCCCAAATCTCAGACCGATTTGTCTCAAAGATAATGTGTTTTTTTTTTTTCTGTTCCTACCATTTAGACCCTCTGAACTCTTTCCTAAGCCTTATTCTACAACCTTTTCTTCAATTCACCAACTTCTTTTGTTTATCTTAAAACAGAAGGGGCTGACTCCACTGTTTGAGATCAATAGATCCAACCAGTTTACATCAAAGTTCTTTTCTTTTTCTTCTTATTGACAGAATTATTTTAAAAGAGACATCTGTATCCCAGGATCACATCAAAGGACTGTAGAGCAGAATTTCCCATGTAACTTTTATATTGTGCAAAGGAGGGAACTGAAATGTAAAAAATGAGATAACAACTCAGTGCTACCTGGTCATCTGTGCTCTAACTTTACATCAGGGGAGGTGTCTGTTATTCACATCTAATAAATGGGGAAGGTAGCACGTGTTTAAATTGGAGCTCCCCCTACATACAAAATGTGAATTCATTCACCTATATTTTTTTTGAAAACAGCATCTCAGAGCTTCCAAAATTCACGTTTTTTTTTCCCCCTCTTATTAGAGGGGAGCTCTGTAACTTATATTTGGTAATTGAAAATAGAAAAACTTGGTCAGATTTTTCAATTTTCCACAAAATTTTCCCCTTGTGGAAAGATAAAATACCTCTTTTTTTGGCTCTGGTAATTAATTTGTTAATTATTAACATCTATTATTGCCAATGCATATTACACACTTCGTATATAAAGATAACATTCTAGGTCCATCATGAGTGTAAAGTATGCAACCAGAGTGGTTTTTACAGGGTAAAAAGAGGGCCAAGTCTTTCGGGCCCCATAGACTTTGTTTATGATCTGAACAATCTGAGTCAAGGTCATTATTTTATATATCAGAGCTTCAGCCTCCTCACTTATAAAGCAGTGAGTAGTGGTAGCTATCACATTGAGACCCTGTGCGTGTTGGATGAGAAAATGATAACCATCTCCTGTTGATAGCCTGACACATCGCAGGCAGAAAAACATTTGTTGAAATAGTCGTTTGTGTGTTACTTCCCAGGTCCAGGTTGCTCTCCCAAAATGTTTTCTTAAAATTATTCAGTAGGCAGTTGATATAAAAGTCCCTGGGACTTAATCAACAAAAATTCTTCTGACAAAGTACATTTTGGGCTATTTGGTCCAGGAACATAGGCAGTGATTTTGCAAGCATGTCTCCAGCACAAACAAGACCTTTGTACAGTAGAACCTCTTATACCTTTGCCTTCCTGTCTATATTGAATTGGTCTACTTCTATAGGTAGTCGTTTAACCTGGAAGAGACTGGGGGTCTAAACTCTAAGCCCATTGTCTTACTGAGGAGGAAACCGGGACACAAGAGAGACAAAATGTGTCTCTTGCTCATTAGCACAATGTTAATAGGAATAGAAAAGGTGTTTTGTTTGTTTGTTTTTACTTTTCTGTGCGCTCTGCCTCCAACATTTGAGGAATTGTGCTAAGGTGAGGAATAAACCTCTTGGATAAAGAAATGATAGAGAGGCTTGTCTCATTTCAGTCAGTCTTCAGTCTTTAGTATGAAAAGCACAAGAAAAGATAGAAACTGTGGCTGCTGAGTACTCAGAATGTAGACTGTAGTTCTGTTCAGCAAATGCCCTAGCCAGTGAGTCTGTCAGAAGTTCCTCCTATCCCATTAGCCCAAATTTATTTCTAATAGTGGATAAATTTCAATTCTGTGTGAAACTGAAAGACACTAAAATAGGAAATAACAATTAACATTATGTTTATGTTGATTTTGTTTTTCTAGTCTGCCTATCTCATAGAAACTTAAATAATTAAGAGGTTTTTCATTTTTAAAATTCTGAACTAGCTGTATCTGTTGAAACAAACAAACAAAAAGAGTAAAAAGAGGGAAGGAGGGAGGGAGGAAGAAAGGAAGGAAGGAAGGAAGGAAGCTTAAGTCAATGTGGGTATAATTATTGTCCAAATAGACTCTTAACAGTTGATGTGCCAGATATATAATTATTGTCCAAATAGACTCTAACAGTTGATGTGCCAGATAGATTCCTGAATAGTGTCTGACTCTTGAAGACATTCAGTTAATACTTGTTGAGTAAATGAATGATAAACAAATATTTGCATGAGCAAATCAAGCAACCCATTAATTTTTATGTTATATTATGGAATATGAAGCTGAAAGAAACTAGAAACACCGGTTCAGTTTCAGCACTTTATGGAAAAGCAACTGAAATTAAGGAGGTCACTTAACTTAGGAACAGACTGGGGGGAACTCTGGAAATTTTCTTACTTCCCTGCAAGTTTTCATGTCAGACCTTTTCCTGTAAATTGACTTTTAAGGTATAAATAGTTACTTTAACTGCCTTAATAAATTTCCCCATTAGCTTGCCCCCAAAATTTTAGCATTCTTTCATTCACACAGCATATGTTTATTGTGTGTTCTGATGAGCCATACACTCATCAGAAAACACACATCACACACACTGTCCTAAGCACTCACAAAACAAGCCAAAGCCTTGCATTATATTCTAGTGCATATTTTTTCATTAGCACTATGTTGTTAAAGTTGGTTCACATTGTACCATGTATCAATAGTAATATATACTAGATGATAATAGGTGTACAAAGCAGGATTAAAATGATGGGAATTCACTCCTAGATATATAATCAAGAGAAATGGTAACATGTTCCAACAAAAGCCCTTATACAAATGTTGTTAATAGCATTACTCATCATAACTAAGAAGTGGAAACAACCTGCTATCTATTAATTGATGAGTGGATCAATAAATGTGGTATATCATTTAATAGGATAGTATCCAGTTATAACAAGAAATGAAGTAGTGATACATGGTACAATGTGAACAAACCTTGAAAACATTATGCTAAAATTATGTTGTATGATTCCACTTCTATTAAAAATCTGGAATAGCCAAACACATAGAGAAACAAAAAGTAGGCTTAGTGGTCGCTTAGGTTTGGGGTGTTGGAACAACAGGGAGAGTGATAGCTAAAGGGTGCAGAATTTTTGAAGGGTAGTGGTGAAGATGTTCTAGAATTGATGGCAGGCAATGAAAAAAGAAGTAAGTGGTGATAGATACACAAGTCTATAAATATACAAAAGTCATGAGGGAGCAGTAGAAGGGGAGGTTAGACAGTAAATGGGGCAGGGTGGGAGATTGATGGCAGAACTTGTAAGCCCTTGGAAAACTGACTTTTCACTGAGTGGGATGAGAAGGAACTGGAGACTTTTGAGTACAAGGATGACTTGATTTTTAGTCAGACCATTCTGCCACCCTTATAGTAAATCAGAAAATTAACTGATAACAGTATTCAAAGATTCTTCCGGTTTATTCTAGGCTTAGGCTTCTTCTAGGCTTAAGGCTCAGGACATAACAGGTCCAGGGCCTGGACCTGGTCTTTCTTACCCAGGCCTGATGGAATGGGGCCTGGAGTGCAACTTGGACTATGACACTCCATCTGACCCAGTTCTCTCTGGTTTTATAAAAACTTTACAAAGGAGGCAGACATCAGATTAATCAGTCATTGTATTTGGCATTAAGAATGCCAGACCTTAAAATTTTTCCTGATATAACTAGAAGACTAGTAATAGAGATGGGCAGTAGAAGCTGACTTCCAAGTCCCTTCCTAAGTCAAAGAATAGATGGAGGGAAGAAAAGTTACCGAGTTTAGAATCCATTTATATATCTATTCTTAACTTCTGTTCTCTCTGTGCTTCTTCGAAGAGATATTGCAGAATCAGTAGGGCACTCACGGGTAGTGGGAGGAAGGTGTGATGAAGATTCTTTAATGACGACTTATAATTTCTCATTTCATTTCAGCACTTAATACACACACACACACATATATGAATATGTATATGTATATGCATATGTATATTTCTTCCTTGACATTTCAAATCAAACCATTTAAGAAAGTACGCACATTCTAAAGCATCCTATTTCTGTGGGTGAAGTTTAAGGACTACATTTCCCAAGATTTACTCAGCTCTGCTAACTTCACTATTCGCATCTTGCATTTACATAAAAGAAAGAAATAACAAGGCTGCGTGCAAGATATTTTGACAGAATGGCTGCTGGTCTGGGTACTAGAGAATTATGTTGTAGGAGGTGAGAAATGCCCTTCTAAATCAGTTGTTCTCAGTATCCCAGTGACTTTCAGGAAATGCTAGTTGAAAGGATTAAGTGCTAGGCATGTGCTTTAATTTGTCTCCTAAAAGTGGGCTTTTCAAAGTGCAAACTAGTACAACTGTGCGCACTCTGGACAACTCACTGGCTAACTAAGTCGAATAGCCAGTTGTAGGGAGATTCAAATGTGCTCTTTATTCTTGAGGTTGAGACAAGTTTGGGGAAAGAAAATCCTGTGGCTAGCTTTATCAGGGTGCCCCAGGAGATGAACAGAGGTCAAACTGAACGGCTAGATGTGCTTGAAGCCCACGGAGCCAGGACCAGAAGTGTGGCTTTTGCGAAGTTGGGAACTGAGACGAATGTAGAGGCTAAGATTCTTGGGAGCATGGAGAGTAGTTTGAACAAGAGTTGATTTTTAGCTTTTCCCTTCCCATCTTTGCTCCACTTCTACATCCTGTCTATTCCTTTCTCACTCTCTCTCTTCCCCTTTCCCTCTCATTTTATCTCTGTCTGCAAACTTACTGTTTTAGTAAACTGAAGCCTGTGATATTGATTGTTGCATTTACTGAATCAAAAGTGTTTCTCTGTATTTAGGTTTTCATTTGTTCTCTTGCAAGTTGATTTCAAAGGGAAAACAAAAACAAAGAATAGCAAGCATTACATTTACTTTTAAATGTGAAGAACTTAACTTGTTTTTAAGTGGTTTCCCTCTCATTAGGCATCAGTGGCTTTTGATTAGAGAGAAAAAAAAGCCCTGCCCATCGGCTCCAAATACACAAAATCAAAAAGATGCTTTTGGTCAAGAAGTGGTGAATTAGGAAGAGGGAAAGGCTATGCTATTTATATATGCTACATAATAGACAGAAATTGATTTTTGATAAGGAAGTCAGCTGCAAATACTGACGTTTAGCTTTCAGGGAAATGGGTTGCACTATTTTAGGGTTCTTGACAAAGCTGGAACAGGTGCTGACTTTTTTTTTCTTTTTTAATCACTCATAGCTCAAAGGGGTTTAACTGACAAGAAGGAGGCTCACACTCAATGGACTTGCACCCACATGGGCTGCTGTTCAGACAGCACAAGCCTCCAGCCTGTTTGCTGCTCTAATACAATTCCCAAAGCCCTTCTTGAATAGTTGGTTAGGGGGACTCCCACCCATATTAAAATTAGAATTGCACCTGCCACATCCAGCATGTGTTAAGTTTCTGAAAATACTGGACAAGGAAGATGGCAAAAATATTCATACCAGCGTCCTTAAAGAGACTAGTCCTAGGACATAGCAAATAGGGATGAAAGGGGAGGGAGTGGAAATAATCAATGGCTTTTGCTTCTAAAGGCTTCCATTTAATTTAGTACTACAGGAATTTGTTTGTTGTTTTTTTTTTTAAGGTTTACTTATTTATGCATACAAGCTGGGGTACAGGCCAGAGGTGTGGGGCGGTGAGAGGGTTCACCAGAGACAGAGTGGGGAGCAGAACACGCAGATCGACCGAAACACACTGCTGAGGGGAGCAGTGGGCGAGGCAGGAGAGATCTGTTGCACCATGTGGGAATCTCCCCGGCCAGCATAGAACTCACATCCCGGCTGCTAACAGATCCACAGCGCAGTGCCCAACCACTGCACCACCAGGGAGGCCCACTACGGGAATTCTTATAAGTGAATTGTGAAACATTTGTTCCACCTCTTTCACAGTTTTCAAACTAAGCTTTGTTTTGTAAACCTCTGAGTACTTTTGCTTCTTTATACATTTTTTGTTTTTTAGGTATACTTAAAAATTTTGCTGAGAACAGGATGCAATGCAGAAAAATGCCCAGAGGAAGATCAAGGGGAGCAGAGGAAGGAGTGCTGCTAAGTGGCTTTTCAGAGAGCTGCAGGGAATTCACATTCACTCCTACTTGTCACTCAATGCCTGTAGAGCCCACAGTTCATATAAATGGCAGACTTGGCCTGGGTGTAAGGGAATTGGGAGTGGCAGGGGCTGTGGTGAGCTGAAGCCAATTGTTGCCCTGTGATAATGTGGACTCAGTGTTGACAGACCTTCTGAGTTTTCAAACTAGAAATCTGGGTGCTATATAGGATTTCCCAATTTTTAACACTCTGGAGAGATCAAGCAAAACACATCTGTAGCTTATGTATCCAGTGGGCTGCTGAATTGTGACCCCTGTGCCCCACACAGCCCCCGGGTGTGCTCCTCATCATCCCTCAAGCCTCTCCCTGCCACCATCACCGTTGTTAAATCTTAGCTTTCGTTTTCCCTCCCACTTTCTCTGATGGTCTTTCTGGGCTTCCACAGCCCATTCTTTCATTTAACACATATTTATGATTGCTTGTTATATGCCCAGCTCTCTTCTAGGCTTGGAGGTGAATGAATAGGAGAGGCAAACCTCCCTCCCCGTTCAGCCCACGCGCCACCCATCCTACTTCCAGACTCACAGACTTGCAGGAAGTCTCAGCACGCCTGTGGCACCTGGGGACCAGAACAGATCCTTAGTGAGTGTCTCAGCATCTAAATTCTCTGTGAACTTTTGATAGTAGATACCATGTTTTATCTTTCTTGGAATCTCATACCTCTCCCCCAGATGTCAAACCAACTGTCTAAAAATTAAGTGTTCACCGTTTGATTAAATTGATTTTTATCATAATGGAGTGGAGTATAGCAAGTAATCACTTCTCATCACTAGTCTTGGAAAAGGAGGTTAAAAAACTTTCTTTGTCAAATTATGACATTTTATTTTGAAATATAGGTTAGCCTCAGAGAATAAATTGTTTGGATTTTAGAGACTCACTTTGAGGACTTTGGGGGGGGTGTCAGTTTCATTGTGGGAGGTTCATAAAGAAACTTATCAGAGGGGACAAGGAGAGAGGGGGGAACCTGGCTGCTCTTCTCTCAGTGGTGATTTCCAAGACTGTCTGATTTTATCTTTGTGGTTTGAAAGATCTGTGGTTGTTCATACACTAGCGTGTAAGTCTCACTATTCCCTCAGGGCTTCCTTGGAGGGTGAGGTGAAGATCAGGTCTGGTCTGGGGGTCAGTGACTGCCCACTTTTAATAGGGCCTTTGACTCTCACCTGAGATGGCTCAGAAGAGTGTTTTTGGTTTCTTGTGTACTAGCTCACACAGTGATTCAGAAGTAGATATTTATGATTTTTGCTGGCCCAGCATCCAATCCACTCTCTTCTGAAATAGCACCATGATTTTCCTCAGAGAACTACACTTACTCTCTCCTCTTATTTCGTGTAGGTTGAAGGTGAAGGTCACAAGTCTCAGGTCTGCCCATCAACATTTTTCATCCTCTCAGATCATTCTAGTCAGTTTAATGAGATTTAGTAGTGAAAGTGTATGGAACAATTGTACAAGAATGTCTTCCCTTTGATCTAGAGATCTATGAGGGGCTGATGTGTTGAGGCTCAGCTTAAGAGACAGAATAGACAGCACAGAAGAGAATGGATGGGCTGGGAGACAGTCCTGACGACACTGATTGAAATCCTATATCCTGTGCCTGAAGCCAGATACCCTTTGACTTTACTGTTAAATGTGATTTGCTTTGTCACTTAATCTAGACTATCTTATGACTTGTAATTCAAAGAGTCCTAATTGGCTTTGTCATTTCATTTAAACATTTAGTAACCATATACTGAGCAATTAATTATGTTCCAAAGGTTATGCTAGTAAGTGCTGGGATGAAGGTTGAGCAAGATAATTTCTTTGTAAATTAAAATTTTGATAACTTCACCTTTTATTAGCAATTTGATACACTTGTGCATTATCTCTCTTGTGCATGCATGTACAAACACACATTCTTCTGTATTTTTTCAAATAAACATTTGAGGAGAAATTGAAGAGATCAAGATCCTTTACTGTTATTGTTAATGTGCGTCTCCTTAGGGTTAAGAAGGTCTCGCTTTACCAAATTCAGGAAATTTAGTGTTAATCCAATATCATAATGTAATGCATAGTGTATATTCAAATTTCATGGCCTCTCCCACTATTGAATACAGCAAGACTTTTCTTCACTAGACCAGAATCACAATGCATTTGGCTGCCATGTCTCTTTAGTGTCTTTTAATCTGATAATTTGTTAGCCTTTCACTGTATTCATAACATTAATATTTTTTTAATGTACTTGCCTATTGTTTTATAGAATATCCCCATTTTAGTTTTTTCTGAGTACCTTCCTATGACTTTGTTAGGATTATGCATTCTTGGCAGGAATAGGACATAAATGGTATGTGTCATTTTCAGTGTAAAGAGCAAGACTCACCTAATGTTGGCTCATCCCATCACGGGTGATGCTGTCTTGGATCACTTGGCTAAAATATGCCACCATATTTCAGTAAGGGTACCGTGTCTTCCTTTGTAATAAATAAGTAATCTGTAAGACCCTTTGCAACTTTATAAGTATCCTGTTTCCCAACAAATTTTTTCTGGTGACCCTTGCCTGACATTTAATGGGGTTTTAGGAGTGTGCCTACTTGAACAGTTTTATGAGACTGTCCTGTACAATTCCTGAACTATTTTGAACAGTGCAAGAGCTTCAGCCTTCATAATTAGTTTATAAGAAATTTGACTAATTACACCAAGCTGATATTCAAAAATGATTTAACTTGGTTCAAATTAACATATTGGTGGGGTTTTAATATAAATATAGGTGGTTTTATTATAGTTCTCAAGTGAATGTATGTTCAAATGAATATAATTTCAAATGAGATACATCTTTATGTTCTCATATGGAAAATGTTTGTGATATGCTGTCAGAAGTTGGAAGACAGGCTGAATGATTCCATTTTGTAAAAAAATCAAATGAATTATGTGTATCTATATAAAAAATAATCCACTATGCCAGGTAGCATCCAGGGAGGTAAATGTGGGAGTTGAGTCTTCTGTTTGTATTTTACACATTTGTATACTGTTTGCATTTTTAAAATACCACTGTAGAAAGGGAAAAGAGCCTATATATTTTATTGCAGCAACATTGGTTTTCAACACCATATATGATTCAAAAGTTTATATTTTTAAATAACAATAGTTCAAAATATGTTCCCCAGGACATTTGAAAGCCATAGGCTAGCATTAACATTTAGATTCAAACCACAAGGAAATGCTGTTGAACTTTGGGATGAGGCATTTCACTGGCACCTCAGTTCACCGTTTGTAAAAAGAAGCTAAGGCCCCTTAGGAGGGAAGTGGAGAGGTATACACTTCAAAGTTACTAGTGTCTCCTGGTTGCCTACCTTTAATTTTCCTAAATCTGAATGGGGGTTGAGGGGAGGTTAGAGACCAAACCCACTTTATTTATAAAAACAGAAGACCATCACCATAGTCCCTTGTGCTCTTCCTGCCCTTGTTTTGAGCCCTCTTCCTCCATTTCCCCAGCAGAATGTCTCTGAATTATAGTTGTCTGTTTAATTTTGTTGTGTTGTGTTTTTAATTATTGTTTGTTGGTTTTGTTTTCTTAATCCCTTGTTTGGTTCCCCCCTATGCCTCTAATAAGTGAAACCATCTGATACTTTTCTTTCTTATTCTGACTTATTTCACTGAGTATAATCCCTTCTAACTCCATTCGTGTTGCTGCAAATGACATGCTGCAACAATCAAGAAAAGTTTATCTTTTCTTGATTGCTGAATAATATTCCATTGTGTATATATACTACATCTTCTTGATCCAGTCATCTGTTTTGGGGCATTTGGGTTGTTTCTAAGTTTTTTTTTTTTTTTAAGATTTATTTATTTATACATACAAGCTGGGGTACAGGCCAGAGGCGTAGGGTGGCGAGAGGGTTCACCAGAGACAGAGTGGGGAGCAGAACAGGCAGATCAGAAACACACTGCTGAGGGGAGCAGCGGGCGAGGCAGGAGAGGTCTGCCGCACCATGTTTCCAGGTTTTAGTTATTGTAAATAATGATGCAGTAAACATAGGAATGGTGCATTGGGTGAATTGGTGGTGGAAATTCTAGGGGGACTACACCTGAAAAAAGAAAGCAAACATTGTTCATATATATATGACATCTTTGTTCATTTTTTTATATACATATATACATTTTTATGTACATATATATGTATGTATGTTTTTTTTATTTTAAAAAGCAGAAGAAAGAATTGAACATTCAGTTTCCTCCTTTGACCTAAATCGCTTCTAACACAGAACTTAAAGTCACCTTTCTTCGGTCACCCTTTCCTTAAAGGACTGATAGACATGATGCACCTTAATTCCAGGAAAATGCATGAAAGGCTGAATTTTGAATACTATTCCTGAGATCTCTAGACCTTGATTAAAGATTGGTCTTTTATTGAATTCTATTACTTGATTCTACCCAGGAGGAAAATGCAATCCAGAGAAATCAAGGCCCTGGGACCAAAAGAAAGGACTCAACCATGTTTCCTCACCCCTGGTTTACACACATGTGCAAATGGTGGGGACCAAAACCTGCAGAAACAGTGGGGGTGCGGTGGACGGGACACAGCTGCTGAGCTGAGCTTCTGCGCTGCAACTGCGTCCACACTCTGAGTCAGACTTATGTATGTGTTTAAGGTTAGGTCTGGTCTTTCAAAATCAGCAACTAGTTAACTTTAAGATGAGATGAGCTACTGTTCCTTGACGGTTCTTAGGAGGCCTTAACTGTCACCTCATTTAGTCCACACAGGGGCTCTAGATGACTTTTGGAAACACTGGAGCAGCCCCCATCTCCTTTGCTGTTGCACCCAGTGTTAGGCTGCCACAAACTCTCTGTGAATGCTCCTGATACCACCCTGCCCCACCCCAGGCCCCCTCTCAGGGAACCACTGCCGGTGCTGGGGGTGATGTGTGCGCTAGGGCCCGGCCAGGCCAGGAGGACTGCACTGGGAATCACACCCTTGCTGGCGGCTCTCTCTTCCCTAGGCTGTTTCTCTCAGCCCTCACAGATTTTTCCTGAAGACGCCCCTCCTCCCCCACTCCAGTAAATCACACAAATCCCAGTCCCAGTCCCAGGCTCTGCTCCTAGGGAGAGCCGACCTAATACAAGCAGTAAACGCACTGACTTGTGTGTAATTTGCAGACACATGCAGCCGTACATAGATATAAGATTCACTTTATAAAATCACTCCTGAGACCTCAGAGATCATCTGGCCATTTTACAGAAAGGATATGTATGTATCTATACATATATTCCATTAAAACACTTTATATGTGTTTACATATATAATTGATTACCCTGCTTTTTCTGCTTAGTATTATAATTATTTTCCTTTATAAGTGTAATTGTGAAAAGAGGTATAAGATTCTAATCTATAAATGTGGCTCTTTTTTAAAAACCTAATTTACTTGAATAGGGGATAGTTACATTTGTATTATTTATAAATATAAAAAGGAATATCTTTATTAAAGACTTATTTCTGCAGATTATTAGGAAAGAGTCCTAGAAATGGAGTTACTAGGCCACAGGGTATGATCCATATTTCAAATTTATTTTCAAAAAGATTTTGCCATGTTATACTTATAACTATACTGCTGTCTGGTCATTTGAACCTCTTGCAAATGTGGAGTATAGTCATTAAAAAAAAAAACTCCCCCCAAAACAAAAACTCCAACAAAGTGAAAAGAACTCAGTGTTCTATTAATATACTTTATTTGTAGTAAGGTTGACCTTTTTCATATATTTTTTTAGTTACTATACTACAATCATTAGAGTTTCCTATTTGGGGAGATCCCCCCCCCCCTTGGTTAGGGGGTAAATAATAAATTTATGCAATTTTTGAATGTCACTCTAAAAAATACACTACTGTGATTTAGTTCATTAAGTTCTTGATTTAGAAACATTTATACTGTATTTTCTCCAGAACAGCATTTTCTATCTGCTCTTTGACAGGTGTATGGGGAAGATTTGGGTCTGAAGAAATTCCATCAGTAGTAACACTGAGCCAGATGTAGCTCCCTTGCCAGAAGCAAGAAGAAGTGTCTCAAAGAGAGGATTTCCTCTTTTTTTCCCCAAGATTTATTTATTTATGGATACAAGCTGGGGTATAGGCTAGAGGCTTGGGGTGGCTGGAGGGTTCACCAGAGACAGTGGGGAGCAGCACAGGCAGATCGACAGAAATACGCTGCTGACAGGGACAGCGGACGAGGCAGGAGAGGTCAGCCGCGCCATGTGGGAATCTCCCCAGCCGGGCATCGAACTTGTGTCGCCGCTGCCAACAGTTCCACAGTGCAGCGCTTAACTACTGTGCCACCAGGGAGGCCCTCAAAGAGAGGATTTCTAAACATAACATGCAGTGAGATAATTTAACAAAATATTTTAAGTGGAATGGAGGCAGAAACTAAAACATCCTGGTAGAGCCAGAAACATCCACAAATTTAGGACGTTGTTCAAAACACAAGTATTAGGGTAGCACATGCCAGGCACCTTGAAGGTACTCACAGACACAACGTCCCAAAATAGTCAGTTTGTCTTACGAGTTCAATTTGTGGTCTTGAAAATGTTTCTTCTCTGTTTCTTTATTTCAGAAACAAGGATACATTAAAAGAAAAAATCAAGGTGAATATCATTAATAATGAAAGCCCAGCCTCCTTCAGGCAGTGATATCAGTGATAAAAATTGTTAGGTTCTGATAGATTTTCCCAGACAAGACTAAATTCTGTACTGAAATTCTTCAAACTTGAATCCAGGGGTGTACTTTTATTTTGGAAAATCTGAGAAAATAGCTTCGCTTAATTTTGAGGAGTAGAAAGAAGGATCCTGAAATACCCCTTGCTTCTCCAGAATATATTTAATCTAGCACATTCCTCACAGTAGTTGCTCCAAGTCTTTCCCACCTGCCCCAAATAGCTCCTAAAAGTTGTGTGGAGAATCCAGGGCTGGGTGGACTGTCGTTAGCAAGCTCCTTCTCATCTTCAAGCACCCCCATATCGACTCCCTCTCAATTATAAATCCCCTGCAGACTTCTTAGCTTTATATTTCCTCTTCTCTTAGGCATAAAGTAGGGTGCCTTGTTCATGGACATTGTTCAATAATTAAGATTTTTAAAGTGAATGGAACAAACTCAAGTCAAACAACATGGACTCCAGATTTAATCTGTGGCAGACTCTGGCTAGTGCCCATTGTCTTGAAGGAAATGGCACAGCAGAAAGCTTCACACATGAGTTTGAATTTTCATGCAAGGGTGAACGTGGTTCAACCATCATTAGCTGGGTGAAACACAAACACCTTTTGTGTTTTTCTACAATAATGTCTTACTATAGTGACATCTACTGGTAAAATTGAGCTCTAAACCAAGGGAATTGTGAGCTTACAGCTTTAAAGTTATCTTAACTATTCTTTTATCCTTAAGTACAGACCAGGCAGATGTCCAACTCAGCATTCTCTGATAATGAGAACTACTAAACCAGTTCATTGAAATTATTTTTCTGTAGATGATTTCTGAATCTTAAAAACTTTTGTTTGAAATACCATGTCTATCTTTGCTGAAATGTAGCAGACCAACTGCCAGACATATACGAAACGACCATATACGAAAAAAGTACATAGAATTTTAGAAAAATATTGCATTAAAGTAACTCATTGAATTAGAAGGCTGGGAACTGGGACTAACATACCTTCCTTATTCACTGGTAAATTCCAGATCATTCAAGCTGACGAATTATTACTTAAAAGTTAATTTGTATGCCACCTTGGAATTTTGTCTTGTGTGTCATGCTTTGTGCAGTGGTTAAGCTCTCAAGGTATCCAACAACAGCTCATTTTCTACAACATAACTGAAGTGCTTTGCATTGAAAGAAACAAGAAGGGCAAATAAAAAATTATATTTATGTAATACTAGTAAATAATTAGGGTATTTAAAAATTGAAAAATGAAACTTTTTAACACTGGATTTTTAATTACATGGAATTCTGGGGGAGAAATGACTATGTAATTCTTTAATAGTTGATAGCTTGCAAAATATTCACTCTCGTAGTGCCACTGGTTTTATCAGGGTGCCTTTGACTAGCTGTCCTCATGGTTACAAGAGGCTGCAGCAGCTCTAAAATCACTTCCTTACAAAACAGAAAAGGTTCTTATCCAAAAACTTGTGGGAACAAGACTCTCAGAGGTATTGTCTGTAGAATTCCCTTCTCATCTCATTAGCCAGAATTTCTTTGTCACTGGCAAAGTGACAGTCATTGGCAAGTGGATTAGGAACGTCATGGTAATTAAATTCACTCACACTTGGCCCCTCTCCCGAGATTGAAGTCACCTTCCTAGCAATGAAATGGATTGATAATTGTCAAGTAAGAAAAAAGGAGGCAGATAGATTTGGGTAAGCACCAGTATCTATAATAATTGAGAGTGGGTGGTAGGGAGGGAAATGAGGCAGATATGGGTGTTTCCTTCAGATAGCTAAGTTTGGTTGGAAGAACTTGGATAGTAAAAGAGAGAGGTTGAAATTATGGTTGATTTGCTTCTATTTGCCTTGAAGATGAAGAAGAACTGAATTTATTTATAAATAGGAGAAAGTATGTATATAGAAGGGACCAGTACAAGTGAGTTTGAGGAATTAGGAAAACAAGTTCCTGTAGTATGAGAAAGAATGGTATCTCTAGCCAGGCCCAGAGTTTGACATTTTGAAAATCAAATTCCCAAATATGTGAGTCCGTCAGAGAATTGCCAACTTTTTATTTCCTCAATTAGAAGCATTATAGTTATCAACACTCTTTTATTAAAATGGCCTTCTTAGCAGTTTCTGAATTTTAAACATTTTTCTTACTGACTCTGGAACTGTCCAGATATGCTTTTCTGTTTGTTTGTTTGTTTGCTATTGGGAAAATTTGTCAAATTTTTGCTGTGGTTATGGAGAGAGTATCCTTTTAAAGGAAATATACACTGTAGAATTTTAGGGGTGTGATTCTTAGTTCTGTGTGTCAAATTGGTAGGCTGTGATGTCTAGTGGCTTGGTCAAACATCCATCTAGATATTGGTGTGAAGTTTTTTTAAAGATATGATTAACATTTAAATCAGTCAACCTTGAATAAACCAGGTTACACTCTATAATGTGGATGAACCTCATCCAGTCAGTTGAGACCTTAGGAGCAGAGTGTGGTTTCTCAAAGAAACGTTAAGATTGCAATATGGAAAGTCTGCCTGCATTTCCTGCCTGCTGGCCTGTGGAATTCAGATTCAAGCTGCAACATCAATTCCTTCCTGAATTTCAGGCTGCAAGGCTGCCCTACACATTGCAGCCTTGTTAGTCCTTACAACTGAGTGAGCCAATTCCTTTCAATTCTCTGTCTTTTTCTCTCCCCTGTCTAATATACTTTCTTTGCTATCTGATATACTGACCTTATATATATGCATGTATAATTGTATGTATGTATGTATTTACACTTAACCTTTGGACAAAATGGACTTCATTTTCATGGGTCCGCTTATATGACAATTTCTTTCTATCTGCATGTCCTGCATTCACAGTTTTAATAAACCAGCATATTTTGTTGGTTGAGTCAGTGAATGTGGAACCATGGAGTGGGGGAGGGACTATAAGGAACTATAAACACTTTATGGAATTCTGGACCAAGAGATGATTGTAGTTAAGTCTTTAGGGAGTCAAAAGTTCTACGTAGTTTTCAACTGGGTGGGGTGGTGCTCCTAACACCTGCACTGTTCAAGGGTCAACTCTATAGATGACATAGTAATAGATACAGCTTATATTACACACAGTGATATATTTAAATTTGTATTTATAGATAGATAGACAGACCCTACTGGTTTGTTCTCTCATGAACCCTGAATAATACAAGGAATAAATGGTGTCACGTCTGCCACTTACTCTCTAAGTAAAGGTAATGGAATGATTTGTACAATTTTTGCATCATTTCTGTAGAAATAGCAAAGAAAAACAAAACTTATTTGAAAGCCAGTTTGGAATGTGGCTTTTAAAAAATATACCCAAGCATATAAATTTGGCTAAGTTCCTAAGGTAGCTGACAAAGGACTACTTAACACTAATGTTGCTGAATTATGGTACCCTTCCAAGGTAATTCAATAGGAGAAGGCAATACTTGTTTTGATAGTGATTCAACTAGGAAGGAAAACATTGAAATAGAATAATAGATTTTAATTAATCTTTATTTTTGGTGGAAAAACTATTGCAGATTATTTGATATTCAGTTGCCAGTGAGAAAAAATTGAGAAAATAATCCAGTTGAGGGGTTGAGAAAGAATGGTAAGAAGAAACAGGTGCTTGGGTCCCTAAAATGGGTGGGATGAGAGTTTAAGGAAGGTTTCATTTAATTTGATTCACTTGGAAAATATTTAAGCATATATTTTGTACTGAGAGATTGGAGCTAGGGTAGAAGGAGTAGTTGAAATTATACTAGAAAGGAGCAGAATCCAATATGTATGAGAAAGGACAGCGTCTTAAGCAGGGTTTTTTTTTTATTTTATGTACCACTCAATTAAAAAAATAATAACACAGGAAGACAATATAGGGTTCTTCTATGTTTGCCAAGCAAGGACATTAAAAAAAAAGTAAAGCCGTGCAAACAGTGACTATTCACTGTTACTGCCATTTCATAAATAAAAGGTATTTAAACTCTACATAGAAAAGGATAATGTATGATTTAATAAATTTAGTGTGATGTTTTCATTTCTTTGAGGACTGTTCTGATGGGCTCTAACTTCGAGGTTAGTCCTTGTTGAGCATGGATAAGCAGCTGTGTCTCCCAAGGTTGTCCATGAGGAGACTACCCGGGCTGGGTGTTTTCACACTTACTGTAGGTGGCTGTGCACTCCATTGCGATGTTGGCTCTTCCTCTGGCTCACTTTCCTTTGCCCTGTTGTCTATCCAGGTAACCCCTAACCTGGCTCCAGGCTGTGATTTCTCCTCCCTCCTAAGATGACCTCACAGGCAGGACCTGTAGCATCCACTTTTACTCACTTTATTGAAATTGTATATTTATCTGCCAAGGCTGTGATTATTTTTATATCACCAGCTCTGATCTTTGTTAATGTTCAACCTCACTTACCTGATTAATGCAATTTTCCTTTTGTTTTCACTTTATTTACCCCTTTACCATTGCTTCTCAGAATTTTTTTGGTTGGAGAAATTTATCAGCACATCGTTTCTCTAACATAGTAGGTATCTCTTCACAGGAAACACCTGATTTGGTTGCACACCTTACTCTTGTTTCTTTGAACTTTGTTTAGGTCCTTCCAGTATCCTTTAGGGTGTAGTCCAGAGCAATTCATCTCATATCTATGAATGGGAAGCATGAAATCAATTAGAATGTGCTTTGGGTCAGACAGAACAGTGTGTGGCCTGCTGTGTCCTCAGTGTTTTACTGACTATGTGACTTGACATAAATCTCTTAAACTCTCTAAATCTTATCTTTCACATTAGTAAAATAGGGAAAAGAATTTCAGTCTCATCAGGTTATTTCAAGGAAGAAATGAGAGAACTAAGAAAGGAGCTTTAGAATATACTGGTGTGTGGCTGGACTCAGAAATGGTAGCTGTTATTCTAACCCTTTTTCTTTCTATCACTTTCTAAAATTGGACTGTCAAACATGGTTCCCTCGCTATGGAGCCATCAAGCATGTGAAGTGGGGCTGGTCTCAGTTGAGCTCTACTATAATGGTAAAATATGCCCCAGATTTTGAAGACTTTGTATGACAAAAAAAAAAAAACCCATATCTCATTAAATTTTTTAATATTGATTATGTGTTGAAATGGTACTACTTTGTATTTATTGGGTCAAAGGAAATATTTTATTATTGTCTTAGCAAAGGCTGCTATTGCAAAATACCACAGATTGGGTGACTTGAACAACACACTTTTATTTCTCACAGTTCTTGAAGGCTAGGAAGTTCGAGATCCAGGTGCTGGCAGATTCAGTTCCTGGTGAAGACCCTCTTCCTGGCTTCCAGACAGCCACCTTCTTGCTGCATCCTCACATGATGGAGAGTTCTGTCTCTCCTTATAAAAATTTTAATGGGGGCCATATCTTCATGATTCAGTTAAACCTAACTACATCCTAACGACCCCACCTCCTAATATTATCATATTGGGGGGTAGAGCTTCAACATAGGAATTTTAGAAAGACACACACATTCAGTCCTTAATACATATGCTGCTCACCTTATATTTCTGTTGGAATGCACTGTTGTAGAATCTTGACTTTTATCTGTGAGATAGGAAAAACTGACAAACTGTTTCTAAGACCTTTCTTTAGCTGTCACTGCTGGATATGATTCCACTGTCCAGTTGACATGCCTGCTAAGGATGTTATTTGACCTTTAACATCCACTTTGTATTTTTACTGTTTTCTCATGTGCATAGCATATCAAAGACAGCATGTAGTGATATAAAGAGATTTCGCATGAAAACGATTGGTAAGCCACCCTATCAGATACCCGGATGCATCAGTTAAGTGAAATTACCACTGTTCTGAGATGAGTCTTGAGGGAATGAGAACTTGGTTGGTAGCATGTTGGTAGCAAATATTGGGTACTGATTAAGGTATTTTAGATGCCAGTAACAGAGGCAAATTCTAATTAATCACAAGTAGGGGATTAATTAGAATGATAGTGGTGAACCCAAAGACTTAACAAAAGAGCTAGATATCTATATGTTAGGATGGACAGAATGCAGTGCAACCACAAGAACTGGGCAGCCAGTGCACATGGTCTACCTTATTGGACATTGTCATCAGACAGCTCTTCTGCTGTACCTTTTGCTTTTGTTATTGTGCTCAATGTACAAAGACCAGGAAAGTGAAACTGACTTTGTTGAACTCAGGTCATGGCCTCCCCATTCTTAGGGCCACAGGCGGTGGATTTCTTTAGTGGTAACTCCATCAGAACTATAGGCAATAGGTTCAGGTGATTCTCTGGAGGGAGGGGGCTATAGAGATAAGTGCAATGTGTTCACCAAATTCTGTTTTCTTCTTCCTGTATACAAAAGAAAATCTTATTTCTTATCTTCCTTCTCAGTTAGGTGGATGTTCTCCATGTCCAATATTACAAAGACATAAAATCTATAGCAAGCTGTTTTAGGAGTCAGGATTATATCCTGGAAGTCTTAGTTACCACTTAAAGGAGAGGCCACAGAGAGCTTATAACTTACATCTTAATCAGAGTGTGATATAATTAATAAATAAATTTTTATTGGTACATCACTGAGGTGTTAGAGTTGTTTATTATAACAGCATAATTATACTGAGATTACAGGAGGATTATCTGGAAGAAATGGAAAGAGCATGCTGGGAATACAATATAACTTTATGGGATATCACAATAACTAAGTACATGGAAATTGATATGTGGAACAATAACTATTTTATTAATATAGAAAAAAGGAATATAACAATTTAGGGAATCAGATACTTAATTGTTGATTCATCTAGTATCTTCTGCACTTAATGTACATGAGATGCCAAATTATAATCAAATGGATACTTGATAACATGGAGATACAAAGAGTACGGGGTGCTGATTTTATAATTGTAGTGTTCATTAGCAAGAGGATTTGGCTACTTAATCACTGGGCCATGTTTCTGAAAATGGAGGTCAGGAGTCACTTGGGTTATACTGCAGAATGACAGAGGACACACGAAATCCAGGATAAACCTGGCAGATCTTTCTAGGGCACCAAAGGTTTGAGGTATGAAGTTAAGTAACTGAACTAGTGATTTAGAGTAATATCATGGAAATTGAAAGTTATCAAAAATCTTCCCCCTAAAAAAAGCATCCACCACTCTTCATGGCGTATTGGAAAGGTTGAAGTCTTGGGAGTCAAGTATCCCAGCTTCGTTTACAAGTGAGGGCACTGGAATTGACCAGACAGGTGACCCCATTCAACCTCTTTGAACTTCAGTTGTCCAATCAAATTACCTCCCAGTGTTGGCAAGGACTGAATAAGACAAAGATCAAAAAGCTCTCAGCTAAGATGAGCCATGTTCAGTAAGTGTTAGTTTCCTTTCTAAGTCAAAATGATTTAGATGTTACTGTGGCAAGGCAGCTACTTGGTTCAGGTTTGGCAGTGCTTTCTGTGATCTATCTAGATGACAAAGCTGAAATTGAGGTTTTCCTTTTTTGTTTTCTTCAATCATAGAACATGTGGGAATTTAAGTCTGATTTGTAGATTGAGGTAAAAGAGAAAAGAGCAAGAAGAAGTCAGCAATTGTGAGACATATTGGTAGTTCAGACTAAAGCATAACCATTTCTTTATATGTATGTTTATCTGTGCCCCCCTCTTTTCTTTTGTTTTCCTTCCTATTGTCAAATTTTTGTTTTTGTTCTACAGGTTTTATTATTTATGTTTGGAATTGGTTATATATTCAAAATACAAAAGGTAGGAAAGGGGATTGAATAAAGTCTCCTTCCTATCCTGTCCTTCAGCCACCAAATTATTTTCCGTAGTGACAGCTGATGTCACCAGTTTCTTATTTACCCTCTGGAACATTCTGTTCACCCTCTTTCATAAAAATACTCTGCTGTGCCACTATTTGAATCTAGCTTTTTTCACTTAACAATCTTGAAGATTATTCTACACTCAGATCTCAGAAGTTCCCTTCTTCTTCCTTAATTTATTTTCAATTTGCATTATGTTTTATTTTGTTTATGTACCATCACTTACCTAACCAGTACCTTATTAAGGAACATCAGACTAGTTGAAATTTTTGCTGTTACAAATAATGCCATAATGAATGTACATGTCCTTTTGCAATAAACAGGTATATCTGTAGATAAAGTCTGATATGGAATTTCTGGGTGAAAAAGTATGTGCATTTGTGACTTGATAAACACTGCCAAATCACCTTTCATAGATGTTGTACCAATGCACATATCTACCTCCAAAGTCTCCCAGTCTTTTGACTTTCCTAAAAATCCACATACAAAGGAACCAAAGCACAAACATATTCTATGAATATGGGCCAATTGGATTGCTTGTTATTCCTCTACTCCCTCTTTTGTAAATAATTTAGATCTGTTATATAGATTTAAAGTTGTTTAACTTTATAATTCTAAAATGCAACATCACATTAAATATGCTTCTAATTTACAGTTATTTAGCTGCATTTCAGAGTGTCAGAACCTCAAGAAGTTAGTTCTGATAAGTTTAATCTTTGTTTTTTAAAGTTGTCTTTGATAACTCTATTCCAAAGTGATAGCTCTGGAGAGTTTTTGTTTTTGTTTTAAAGATTTATTTATTTATACATACAAGCCGGGGTACAGGCCAGAGGTGTGGAGTGGTGAGAGGATTCACCAGAGAAAGAGTGGGGAGCAGAACAGGCAGATCAGAAATACACTGCTGAGGGGAGCAGCGGGGGAAGCAGGAGAGGTCCACCACACCGTGTGGGATTCTCCCCAGCCGGGCATCGAACTCGCATTGCGCACTGCCTACTGCTCCACAGCGCAGCAGCCAACCGCTGCGCCACCAGGGAGGCCCGAGTTTTTGTTCTTATACCCCTTTACTCTCATAAACATTATTTAGGACTCCAAAGAGCTTCTGTTTATGTAGATTAGGTATTTGCCATATTTGAAAGAAAAACTATGAAAAAGTAAAATATGTATTTAAAATGATTTCACATGTTAACGTAACATTCTTATGAAAACTATAAAAATTAGTAAGAATAGCTCTCTTTTATATTGTTGCAAATCTTACTTAATAGATGACAGCTGTTATGGTACCTTATGACCCCACTGGGACATTTCCTGTGTTGCCTTGACACCAGATGTGTCTGCTCCTTACCCACTTGCTAGAAAGTCCTACCACCAAATTCCAGGAGATGACTAATTGTGCCAATGTTCATGGGTCCTCTGTGAACTAATTTTCCAAGTCCCACTCCAAACCTAGTATCTAAATAGGTTAAAACTTGGATTGGTCTTTGTGGATCACAGTCCCAGATAAGGCATCTTGAATATGGAAGTTACATTAGATTTGCTGCAAGGGATCCAGGGCACCATCATGTGCTTAGGGGTAGTGTCCAAACTATAAATGCTCAACCTATACCCTAATTATCAGGGTCTGGTGCCCCATACTGATCATGGTTCCATATACCTAGATAAGAGGCCAGTGTGTTATCAAGTACATCTGGTTCTCTTTCCACTAGATCACCCTCGAGTTACATACTTCTTGGGTGAATAGGTAAGGGATTAGAAGAGTCATGCTGAGTATAGAGAATATGCTCTATACAGAGAACTAGGCTCATTCTCCCAGTCAGAGACAAGTATAATACAGAGAACCAGAACTAAAGCCAGAACTGAAAAGGTGGCATCATCTTTATATAAGATAAAAGGACTAAGGACTATAAACCCTTGGTTGCCTACATGGCAGATGAGCCAGGAAATGAGAGCTGTGCAGTTGTGTGATTCTGTGTTAGTAGGGAGGATACAACTGAGGTTTGTAATCTAGAAAGCTGTTCCTTCAGTACCTGGTAGACTGCTTGAAGTAAGGACTGCTTGAGTGAATGCTCAACTCTACAGTATTAACCACAGTTCAGATTTAGTGTTTTTATTCTCTTTTGGGGTCTATAAGTCTTTCTATGACACTCCTTTGTAGCATGGGTTGGGCAAGTAATACTCCATTTAACAAATGGTGAAAACAGGTACAAGGACCTTAAGTGACTTGCCCAACTGAAAAGTGATAAAACCACACTCAGATGTTCAGAATCCTAATCCTATTAACTCTTTCAAGGTAGACTAATGTTGGTGGGAGAAGCTGGAGACAGTGGAAGAAACAAAAGTTTAAGCTGAGCCTTTGGAGCCTGAGAGACTTAGAGGGTTAGAAGAGTAGACAAAGTAGGGAAAACATAGACTCTCTTAGTAAATATGAGAGTTGGTGGGGAAGTTGATCTGATAACTGAATATGGTGGGACATGGAAGATAGGGTTGGAAAGTGGGAATAAGGCCAGGTGAATAATTTGAATTGAATTTGATATATAGTAAAGCGTTGATGTGGTTTCATGGGAACCTGAGTAACAATGAAAGTAGGGCTTTAGAAAGATGGTCTGACAGTGGCTAAGGAACTGAGTGGAAATATCTAGCAGTAGTTAAATGAATTAGGATAGTATTGTGGCAATTTAGGTATTAAGTGATAAGTCTTGTACTAAAATGATAATAGTGGAAATGACAAGGAAAGAATGAGTCCAAAAGGCACTAAGAACACAGGCAGTCCAGTAACAGATTAGCCATCAGAACAAAAAGTACAAAGTTGATAACTACACTAAGCTCTGGAGGTCAAGAGACTGCAGGCCTCACTGCAACAGAAGATTAGGACCTTTACTTTAGAGAGACTGAATTCAATGTGACAGTATCAGAGGGACAGATAAACAGTTTGAAACTTGAGATGATGTCACAGCTGAATAGCTAGAGATCAGTCTCCTTTATAAAGTGATTTTTGAAGCACTGGATAAAAATGAAATGTTATATTAAATAACACATTTGCTATATCATAAAAACCAAAATATAGCTTTCTCATATTAATTTTATTAGTACTTATAAAATAAAAGCAGTTTATGAAAATAGTTTCCTTTTCAAGATAGACACTACAATCTTTGCAAAATATATACACCCATACTGATTACAATACATGTCCTTGTATATACCTTGAACATTAAAAAAGCATTTAAGAGTCACACCCTGTAAAAGTTGGGAGAAGAAACATTTTGTGACATTAAAGTACTTAAACCACACTGTTGAAATAAAACACGTCTCTACTATATAGGCCCAAAGGAATTTAACTTTCAAGGTCCCACAGGTTCTCTTATTGTGTAAGGTAAAGAACTGAGAGAGGGGTCCCTGAGAGTTAATTTACATTAGATAGCGCCTTAGTAGTTTACTTTTCATACTTTGTCATGGAACTAAAGGAGAAGAAAAGGCCATGGAACCCATTCAGTCAGGTCTTCCCTCTAGCATCCTTATCTAAGGAGCAAGAGAATTTCTAACCATTGAACTCTAAAATGCTTCAATTCTATTGTTACCTAAAATGTTTGCAAAATAATGGTTTTGCAACTCTCAACCCCAATATTGTGGATTAGGATAAAGTTATGATAATAGAGGTGACTCCCCTAAATAGACTTCATTTAGGAATTTTCAAGTGAGAAGCATTTGGGAAGATCAGCGAGCCAAATATTGCTTCTTGGAACTATTGGAAAAGATCCTTTCTCACTCAGGCATAAACCGCAGATGCCAAGTTCCTTCGTACTTTGGAAGAGTTGTAATGAGAAGGTGGTGAAAAACCTTACCATCTTTCAAATCTGTAGGCTTAAGATAGTAATAGACAGGAGGGTCTGACACAGTAAGAGTTGGAGGCCTTTATAGCTTTGTGGTAAAGGAATCACCGTAACAAAAGGATCATTTGCATTACTTCCTGCTTAACTTCCCAAGCTTTCCTAAATATTAAATTCTCTCTTTAAATGCAGAGTATTGGCATGAAGTTCCAGATTTCAATGTGTTTTGAGTTCTTACGCTAGTAATATGGTACAGCACTGACATTTAATATGATATTGATAGAAAAAATTAACTGATTTTTTTTCCTATTCAAGAAACTACAAAAAGTCAACCAATGATTCACAGGTCTTTACATTTGACATTTAACATAAAGCATTATTACATGTAACTCATAAGGGGAAAAGACTATAAAAATAAGTTTAATTAGGATTACTGTACTTTAAAAAGTTATTTAAAAATATATATTTTTTCTAAGTCCTCTAAGTATTTGGTTTAGAGGGTATGAGAGGTATCTATTAGGAAAAACCATAAGAAACAACAGTGTTTGTAAGTTAAAAAGGTAAAATCTCAGCAATTTCATATGGTTCAACCTAACAAAATCCTGAGAAAATCTTATTTGGCATCACACCATAAATTCAAGAAGAATTTACAGGAAGTCATATTTTTAGTGAGGGGAAAACACTTCAGCATGGCAATGTGCATGCTAGTCATGCCAAGATTTCGCTTGTGATTTAAAGACCTGAAATCTTAGAAAGTTAAGAAAAATTTAGTACAACTTCAAAAAAAACAGGGCAATTAAAATTATAGAATGAAAGCTACAGTTGCTAATAAAATACCACCTAAACAGAAAACTATAGCCAAATTTGGTGCTTTAAAAATTTTTTTAAAGTTTACATATAAAAATTCCAGCATTAAAATGAAAAGGCACAAATATGAGTTAAAAGAATGATAATCATTTCTAAAAGCCTTGATAATAAGGCTACCTCACTTGTATTAACACCATTAAGTAGGCACCTATTATACCAAGTTTCAGCTTTGGCCTCCTAAATGGAATTATGTTTCAAATGAATTATCAACATACTAATTATAGCAGCATTATTACCAGTAAGTTCCTTAGCATCTACACTAACTGAAAGAATATCTGAAATTTCCTTCCAACCTTTAGTCCCTCAATACCAAAAATACACTGTAAAAGTTACATAGAATGAATAGTCATAATTTTTTTTTCAATTTTTCTTCAACTAATGAGTTGTCTTCTTGCCAGTGCCATCTTAACAACAACAAAAATCCAAAACCAGAACACAAAAATAACTGATTAAAAAAAAAAAAATGCTCGACTCAACTGACTGGCTGTTCTTACTAGTTGAAGACATACCATATTCAAAAAGGGTACTTGAATTACGAACCATATTCAGTATAACCAATGGAGTCAGTATAATCAATGGAGTAAACTCGTCCTTTCTAGGTGTGTGTGTATGTGGTGGGTCTGAACTGGGTGACACTGTATTTGAAAACATACATTCAGCGATGATGCTTCATTTGGAACTCTGGCACCATTTACGAATGGCTGTTCCGGTACTACTAGCTAGCACACACAGGGCACCGCCCACCGTCCACCACGTCGGCACATCATTAAAGAAAAGAATCTGAAATATAAAGGCAAAGACCACATCCATAGTCTTCATTATTGCGACTGGTCCTGCTTTTTCTATTTGAATGGCTTTGGTGAGAAACACCTGACCCCCCAAACCGAACAACCCAATCAAAATGAGAAATAGTCTGTCTAACCCACAGTACGGCAGACTCCATTCTCCTAATATGAAGAGGACGATGACACACTCGATGAGGCCAAGTATTACATAATACCAAATGCTCAAAAAGTAGTCCACAGATTTCCCCATTTTTCTTAGGACTATGAGAGTCGAGGCACCAAACACAGCATGTCCAATGGCCGCGAACGTCCCCTTCAGGTGAACGGAATAGTTTTCTTCCATCCCGGTAGTGTTGGAACCGAACAAAAACGGGGGCCTTACGATGAGGATCACACCTGTGATTGCGAATGCAGTGAAGAGAACATCCCACAGGCTGTATTTTTCCTTAAGAAATATCCAAGCAAATATGGATGTAAAGACGGGACTGCTGAATGTGATGACTGTGGTGTCAGCGAGCGAGGTGGACTGCAACGCGTAGTATAGGAGGATCATGGCCGTGGACCCCAGGACGCCTCGGACAAGAAGTAAGATTCGCTGACCTTTTGGGCCTATAAACCCAGTTCTGTCAATGCAAGTAAAGGATGCATATTCAGTGAAGTGGGAGTGTGTTCTTAAATTATAAGTTTGAATTAAACATCATTTTAGAAGTCCCAAGTATTGGAAAATAAGGAAATAGTAAATTATGATGGTGTCCATAATTGAATATTATGCACTTTTTAAAATTATTTTCTATTACGCTGCTGACATTAAAGTATTCAGAGGGTAAGCAAAAATAGTCTGAGAGAACTGTAAATGGTATAATTTAGTAAATATGTATATAGATTATTTCCCACATATGTATTTGCAAGAAAGACAAAAGGGAAAATATACTAAAGTGTTAACTGTGTTTGTATAATAGGCAGACACATAAGTAATTTTCCTTCTTTATTTTCCCCAAATTCTCTGTAGTGAAAATGTATTCTTATAATAAATATAAATTTTAAGATTTAGCCATCATTGACCATGGCTAGTGTACATTTTCAGTCTTATACCTTTTCTGTAGAATCTGAACTGGTGTTAAAATTGATCTTCATTATTAAATGTGAGATAACTTTTTAATGTTGTCATTAGAAAAAGAATTAAAACACATTGGAAAAGAACAGATGTATAATAATCACTACTTGAATTTTTTTCACTGAATATTTACTAAGGAGGTACTGTATTAAGTTCCTGGCTAGGTGTAGTTTACTGATCTGGGCCAGAGCTGGACATCTTTAGGGCCACATCTAGGCCTACAGGGGGATCCCAGGGTCTTGGGAGTTAGAAATGAAAATGTGGTCACCTTTGGTTCATACTTTGAGAAGCTAAGAATTTTGAATGACAGTGAAACATAAAATAGTTAAAACAGATTACTGGCGAGGATTTAAGAAAATTCTTCTAGTGTCTTCCCCTTACCAATGCTTTAATTATAAAAGGGGGAAGATGATTATGGCAACATCAGTGGTCTGTTGTAACCCTTAGAAATTTCTAAAGTCTCACCATCATTTCCTAAAATATTGTAGCTTGTCCACACTTACATAGAAATTTCTTACTTTTCCCAAAAAATCCTTGGGAAACAGAGTGAACCTTTTTTTAAGTGAATCTGCATTGTGTTATAGATAAAAGGAGACTTGAGTAACAAGCAACTGAAGGGTTTATGCATCTGTGCCTCCAAAGAGAAAGTCAGGCAGCTCCCAGAGACCCAACTAGTCTGTTCTCCCAAGGTTCTAATAACACAGGGGTGTGTGGAGGTTATCACATACCCTGTAACATTTTAACCTAGGATGGGGTTAGGGATAGGGTGGAGAGAGAAGAGTAAGGATGGAAAATAAAATAGTTTTCATAGACTGTTACATTCTGCATAAAACACTCCAATCTATAATAAATTCCATTGATCCCAACAACCACCATGCTGGGTAGAGGACAAAGAATATCATCCCCTCCAGTTCACAAATGAGGAACTGAAGCAGGGAAGGAGTTAAAAGACCTTCTTCAATATGACCTTTCATTTTCCAGATCACCCTTGGAGAAAAACCTAAATATTACTGTAAACTTCTATGTATACTGATGAGAGAGCAGCCTATATATATACAGAAACTTTGGACATTAGGAGGCACTACTACTTACTCTTGGCTTACTTTTTTCCCTCCCAAATACTAATTATACCAAAGGAACGAAGTGAGGGTAGTACAAGGTGGGATGTTATACCAAGAAAGTTTTGTTCTCAAGGGGGGGTGGTGAGTATCTGAATCTTTTTCTCTCTTTGTTGAGCATGTGGTTTGTGTTTACAAGAATCTTCTGTGGGTGGATCTTTGTGATTTTTTTCATTAATCAGAGCCTAAAGGTATAAGAACTGGGAAATCTATGAGTGTATGAATAAGGCAGATACTGTGGAGTAAACAATGTAAGCAGGCCAAAAGACTTACAAAATATTTATTAATATCTTGTACTTTGCAGCTAAGAAATACTTACTTTCTGTATATTAAGCAAGGGATAATGACTAGCATTTGGAACACACATCGAAATCCGCTAATTTCTACAGCATGGACATCTTGCACTTTTTTAACAAATAAAGAGCCCACTGAGAAAAGGAAGGCAGACAATAATGTGTAAAACAAGCCAAGTCCAGGACAGGGTGTTTTCTTCTTGGCTTCTGAAAAAGATTAAATTCTGGTTAGTCCTTGTTTCCAAGTATATGTCTTATCATTTTCACTAAGAAACTGAGAAAAATGGAACAGTGCTAATGGCCTAACAGGCTACCAATCCTACCTCCCCTGCATGTCCATTCTCTGGACCTGAACCGTTTTTCTCACCTAGAAGGAAGAACCATAGAGGAAGGAAATACTTTAAGCCTGAATTCTTTTTAAATGTAATTTTATATTATGAAATGGCTTTCCTTTGGCTCACTAAAGAATCATCCCTCATTTATAAGTCCAAAAGAAGTAAAAGCTTATGAAGGTGGGAAGAGAAATCTTTAAGAAACACTTGCCAAGATGCTAGAGAAAAATGCTTCCAAATGATATTATCTGTACCATTTCACTGGTGAACTGGGCTTTATAGGGAGAAGTGTTCTCTTCTGGAAAGACAATTTATAACTGCTCTATGGTTACTTGATTGATTAGCTCACTTCTAAAAGCCTGTGAACACTAGGGCTCAGACCTCAGCTGTCTTGTTCATACATGGTACATGGAAGACTCTGAATTCTTTTCTGAATGAAAGAATATGAGAGAAACTCTTTGAAAGATGCAGGTCTGATACCACTGGCAATGGCATAATCCAAGAATGCTTCTGTTTTGTTATTTTGAACAGTTAATCAAATCTTTAACTTTTTCATAGTTTATGCCTTATCTTTCATTGAGAGCATAAATTTTTGAGGGCAGGAACTGGTCGTCTACCTCTCTGACCCTGATGTGTTTGTTTTTTTTTTTTTTAATTAGAACTGTCATTTGATGCCAACTTTGTGGCTTAATGTGAACCAAATTTCTGCTTTCTCCAGGTCATCAAATATTCAACCCATTAATGATAGTGTATGAGCATGAAACTGTATTCAGCCACTTCCTGCTTTAGTTGGCTGAGACAGAAGTAGAACCTGCTTTTAGTCTCACTCAGAGGAGAATAAAATGGAGGAGGATAAACAGAGAACTCCTAAAAGATAGACCAGGCACCGAGAATGTGTACATATTTTGAAACTAGCACAAAACCAAGGAAGATAATAAGGCAGGATAATAAGGACACTATTCGTCCTCATCAGTTAAGAGCATAGTGTAACTGAATGTGTGTGGACACATGCAATTTGCAGTAAAACCAGGATTGTCATTTCAATCCAGGAATTTGTAATTTGTTACTCAGCTATGGAACAGTATTGCATGATAATGATTTTTAAAATGCCCTTCTCTGATAAATGCAAATACCAGGTAATACATTTCAAGATTCTCATGTTAGCCAGATACTTTTGCCTGTAAGTGACAAGCCCTTTGATGCTGAACAGTCTTTGTGAGACTTTCTAAGTCTGTCCTTTGTAATAACAGATGCCACCCTGGTCAGAGACCTCAACTCCATCCTGTTCTAGGTTCACAGCTGGAAAAGTGATTTGGAACTAGGAACTGTCATATTATAGGCGATATGTTATAGATGCCAGAATAGTCCATGTCCTGTTCTGTACTCATACCCTTAGTTACTGCAGAAACAAACTGCACATCCACTCAGCCCATGAAAAGTAAGCCTTGGAAGACTTCCAAGTTGAGCACCACAAAATACATGTCTTGGCTGTGGTTAGCCTTAGAGTTGAACTTCTGAAATTTCAGAATTCAGGTCCAAATAAAATAAGTTTTTTCTTAAAAGAAACCACCCATACATAGAACCTACACCCTTAGAACAGAACGGAAAAGGAAGGTCAAGGACAGAAAACATCTCCTTGGTCTCTATTTCAAGGATCTTCTCCAATTTAAACTTTTAATATTCTCTCCAGGGATATTTTAACTTAACATGAAATTTTAACTCTTTTAAAACTTAATTTCACACCCTTGACTTTGATGATCTTTTCCTTTAAAACACGCACCACTCACATATTTTCTTGCCTATAAGCATTTAAGATCCATGGTTCCTGATTGGGAAATTGTTATTAGGGCTAGCCAAACTTGATTATTTATTGAGGGTAAGGACTGGTGCTACTCACGCAAACCTCAATCTCTTACTGAATAATAATTCTGATTCTTTCTGTTAATGGAGATGAGCAAGAGAGTAGCATGATCCAAAGAGGTACGTGCTTATGTAATGTGCTTTTATGTTCATTTTATGTTCTATTACAAGCTTATCTAATAATTTGGCAACTCTAAATAATCAAATTAAGTAAGTGGTTAGTGTAATTTCCTGACTTAAAAGAAAGTGGAAAGTTGCTCAGTTTCTCTATCCTTTGCTTTAAATTGGTGATTCACAACCCTGGTTGGGAATTAGAGTCATGTGAGAAACTTTTAAAACTTCTATTCCCATTCTCTTCCCTGGACTTCTTGCTACAGAATCTCTGTAATTATAAAAAGCTCCACTGTTTATAAGAATCTCTACTACCCAAGAAAATTCATTCCTTCTAGGTGGAGGTGAGGCACATATCTAAGACAGCTTCTCTTTGTTTCAGCCTAACATCCACACCGTCCTTGAAGAAAATAAGTATTTTAGGATAGCTATGCTGTCTATGAAGGTTATCCAGGAATATCAGAAAGTGGTTAACAGTTTCAATCTGCACCAGAAAATAAACTTTGTTGAGTTAATCAGTTTCAATCAGGCAAAAATGATACTGTAACAAAGTTACAATGACAATGACAATGTTTTCCATGGCAACCTTGTTTTTGGAATTACCTAATTACTTTGTAATAACTGTCTTTTGAACTTAGTTTTTGGAGTATTATTGGGTTTTAGAATATTATCTGGTAACTTTAAGTTAAAAGATACCACTAGACTCTTCTTACCTTCAGTAACTCATATTGGTTTATCATTTTGCCACATACTGCCTATGTACACAATACCGGCCTTCAGCTCACAAACAAGGGAAATGTTTGCGTTTTTGAGGACTAATCCACCAGAATGACATTCAGTTATAGGACAATAAGGTGAGAAACTGACTTCTCCAAAGGCTGCATATCTGGTCAAGCCATCTTGGGGTAATCCCCCCTCTGGAGGCACCGGCCCAAGCAGAAATGATAAATAGTCTGACTTAGGACAAACATGGACCAAGAGTTATCTCCCCGGGATTGGGAAAAGTACATACAAGGAGAAGGGAAAAGTAGGGTGGGGTAAGAGGCATAGACATCCCAGTCACAACTTAGGGGAGGTGAACCAGAGGTGCTGTGCACTGTGTAAACTTTGTCTTGAAAGGAGATCTGCCTATTTCCCTTTCCGGGAAACAGCTCCAGGTGGGCTATGGAATTCAAGGAGGAATGTGCCTGCTAAAGCAGCACTCTCATCAGTACAAAGGGCCTTGAGGTGGGTCTCGGCAAGCTGGGATCCTAACTCTAATGTTGCCCAGACCTGTGCACCATTGTCTTGCCCACACAGGCCAGAACTTGGAGAAACCATTCCCACTACATGCCCTCCCCCCCACCCCAACAAGTCCTCACCTTCACCTGGGCATCACTTTCCTTATTTATCAAAGAAATAGAACAAGACCAGTGGCTTTTCACATGGAGTTCCTTGGGGATGGGTCCTGGAACCTCTTAGTATATGAAAATTGTGCCTCTGCCTCATTTTGTATCAGTTGCTAAAAAGTCCTCATAGGAACCTGTGGCCCAACTCCATTCTGCCTTCACAAGATTCTAAGACTCTGGGCCAAACATTTTCTAGAGTCCATGCCTTTTTCTTGGAGGAACACCGTTTGTCACCGGCCTCAATTGTCATAGTTAGCTTCCTCCCAGCCTCCACTGGCTTGGGGATGGCCTCCCTAGCAGAAACCCCACCTCCAACCCCCCCCCCCAACCTCCAACATCAGACTAGGTGCACTGAACATTAATATGACTCCACGGTCTTACCGTAACACTTTAATTACATAAACCATTTTAGAATTCTAGAAAGGTTCCAAACACAGAAACTTTCTCCTGTGTTTGCGCCGGCGGGGGTGTATTGGTCTTCTGCTTTGCAACCCCCCAGGTGACAGCGGCAGGATTTTTCCGAGCTTCGGCCAGGGTGGGTTTGGGGAGCGCGATCGTCACTGAGTCCCCAGCCCGCGGCGGCTGGGACCCCCATGCACTGGGACCCACCCGGCCCCCAGGTGCGAGACCCGCTCTGGGGTCCGCACCCCGCACTCACCCGGCTGCGCGCACGAGCCGCACGGCAGGGAGCGGCACAGCCAACACCTACTGGGGGCAGGAGTCCCCACTGCCTCCACGGCTGCCGGCTCTTCCTGTGCGTCGGGGGGCTCACTGTCCGTCAGTGGCAGCCCAGGTTCTAGCGGCTCAGCGGCCCCGGCGCTGTCCAGGGGCCGCATGGCGCGGCCAGTGCTCTCCCCTTGGCCGCCGGGCGTCTGGCGCCCGCAGCAGCGGCTCCGCTGCCGGGTTCTTCCGGCCCGCGGTGGCGGCGAGGCGCATGCGTGCGCGGCCCTCCACACCCCCGCCCCTCTGCCGGGGGGGAGTACACTAGTCCTCCCCTGGCCTCTTACCTTCAGATCCTGCAGCCTCCTTCGTAGCGGGCTCCCGCCTCCTTCTTGGTCGGGGTGCAGAGCCACGGTGTCTCAAAGACGTCCATCCCTCTGCCTCGGTCCAACTATACTAGCCAGTGGTTTGGAGTCATCTTTCCCGAGGCTCACTAGACCCCTTTCTGTCCTTGCAAAGAGGGAGGGACTGCTGCAGGTTCTGTGGCCTTCTCTTATGGCTGAAGGTTAGGAGGGTGTATATGTATTTACTGGTATCTCTTTGGTGCCCTGGAGACCTTGCAAGCACCATGCCTGTCTTTGAAGGATCAAGGTTTTTTCCTTCAGTTTCTCATTGACACTTTTCCAAGGAGGGTGCCGATTTTAGGTTTAAAAAAATAGAAAAGGATTAGTACATAACCATAGGAAAAATACATCTATAAAATTGGGACAGAACCCATCTATATGTTCTTTGTAACAGTAGGCATTCATTAATGATCTTTGTTCCTTTTCTTTCTCCCTCCCTTTTTCCTGTGTGTGTGTGTGTGTGTGTGTGTGTGTGTGTGTGTGTGTGGTGTTCACTGAGACACCCTAATTTGGTTGATGTAAGATTCCAATAATCTGATGTAATTATACCCACTAAATCAAAGATATCATTTGGCCCCAGGATTCACTAACAGACTCTTTATGTTTACATAATTCTTCTTACATCTTTTCACTTGCTTTAAACGTAAAAGGACAGTCTTTGGCAAGAGCAAACCCGTCTAAACTGTACTAGGTCTAAGTACAGGTTGATTACCTGTACTCAGTTATATTGACACAATGCTGTCCACTGCTGAACATTATTGGACTTGATGTCAGAAGTCCTAGTCACAAGTCCTAGGTGATTGTGTCGCTGAGTGTCACTGAGTGTTGCAGACAGCCTTGGTTACTTCATTTAATAAATAGAGATAAAATGTTTCTCTTCTTACTTTGCAAAGTTGCTATGCAAATAAAGTGCAATGATGTGGCCAAAAGCACTGTGTCGCCTGCAACACACTTCACTGGGTAAGGAGAAAGGAAAGTTGTGTTTTTAACTAAGGTGAACATAAAATTTATCCTCCAAACTGGAATTTTTTTAAGCATAAAAGGAGAAGATTTAAAAAATATATATATACAGAGCAACAGACATAAATTGACCTGCACAAACTGGAACAAATGGCCACCTGAATTTTAACTTAACATGTATCTTTGACCTACCTTTAAAAGCATTTAAGGCTGTTTACAAAAATATTTGCAACTGATTTTGGTGGTGGTGGTGGTGGTATTTTGGAGTGGAAATTATAGGAAGGAGCTGTGAGGATGACAGATCGTGATTATAAAGCAAGAACCAAGGAGCTTCTTCAAACACTTGGAAACCAAGTACAGTTTCACAACTGCATTCTGAGGTTTAGATGTTCAGAGGATTTGAAGAATCTCCCTCTTCAAAGGCTGAACATGGTGACTAAGAAGTGAAAGGAAGAAAGAATTAGGATGATTCAAGAAGTAACTTGACTATTTCACTTTCAATACCATCCTCAAGAGGGAACAGAGAAGGAAGAGAAAATGGATACCATACCAGTGTTGATTAAAATGACTAGGGGGTGATGGATAATTTTTATCTTGCAATTTATTCTCCTTAACTTCTGTCCCCACTCTTCTTGAACTTACTATATAGGTAGTATGGGCCTTAGTCATCTTTCCATTTCAGCTAAACAAACAAGAGCATTTAAACATAAAAAGCAATAGATGAGAAAAGTATAAACCAGACAAGAAGTAAAAAACAAACCAACAAACAAAACAAAAAACGTGACTGTTGCAGAGCCATCCAGCAGAGGTATGGTGTGTTTAGGTTCTTCTTTGAGCATTGACATTTCAAGCTGGGGTGACACTGACATTGAGCCCATTGAGAGGCAGATTTCCCCCAAGGTGTCAAGTATGAGGCAGAAATCCTGACTGTGGGAGACACCAGCTCAGAGCTCACTGCAGTGATCTAGGCAAGGGTCTTCCCCAAGGCTGAAGAGGCAGGGGAGAAGGGTTGCTTCTGAAGTAACTAGAAGAGGGAATGGATAGGGTTGTTAGGATGTAAAAGACCATTGTTTTTATGTGCAAAATCATGCAGTGCCCCAACTGAGATTCTTTTGCTTCTAAAGGAACTCAGTCCTCCAGTGAGAACAGGAGTTCTTATATGATGGCAGGTAACTACAGTGGGGGTGGCACTCCTAGGGTTTTGATATCAAGAAGGAGAAAGAAAGGTGAAAGTAGAAGGTGGGGTCTAGCTGTCACATTAAAAAGTAAGAGTCAGAGATGGTCACCATCTGTGTGGCAGCAGACAAATATCCTCAGCTACTGCAGAAGGAGTTTACCTCCTAATGTCCACTCCTGTTGCATGTAAGGATGCTCCTGTGTGAAACATTTGTAAATCAGGTACCCCCTTTTCCTGATATGTCTACCTGACTCTCATCAGACTTTTATCTTGGTAATGATTGGAAAAATTGCACTTTCCACCCCCTAAAAACTTTGCTTATTTTTTACTTAACCCTTAAAAATAATGTACCATCTGATTTAGAAAATAGCAGTTTGTTCCAAGGAGTGAGGTTCAAAATGTGTATCTTGGGGAATGTCAGTGCTGTGGAACATAGGCTCATAATTCTAAATACCTTGGTAATGAACAGGAACAAGCAAAAGAGCTGTGGCTTAGATAAATGTAGGATAGTACGTCAGAGAGGCAAAATAAACTGTTTAAGTAGGCAATAAGAATTAATTCTGGAAATACATAGGAAAAAATTACAGGGTCAATTCCTCAAAAAACATAATGCAGAATTATCATATGATTCCACAATTCCACTTTTGGTTGTATGTATAAAAGAGTTGAACACAACGAATCAAAATACTTGTATACCGTTGTTCACAGCAGCAGCGTTCTCGATAGCCAAAAGGTGGAAACAACCCAAATGTCCACTGACGTGTGCCTATCTCCATGCAGTGGCATACAATTTTGACACAAGGTACAGCATGGATGACCTTGAAAGCGCTATGCTAAGTGGAATACTCCAAACCTAAAAGGACAAATATTGTATGATTCCATTTATATGAGGAAGCTAGAGTAGTCTGATTCAAAGAGACAGAAAGTAGAATGATGGTTGCCAGGACTGAGGGGAGGAAGATGTGGGAGTTATTGTTAATGGGTACAAAGTGTCTGCATTGATGAAAGAGTTCTGTGGGTAGGTAGTGGCCATGGTTCTGTAGCAGTATGAATCCGCTAAGTGCCACTGAGCCATACACTTAAAAGTGGTAAAGTTGATAGATTTTGTAATATATGTAGATACCTATATATATCACACAAAAGGATTTAAAAGGGAGTTTTAAAATGTCGGGGGAAACCTGAGAGTGTACGTTAGACAACTAATAAATCCATATGTAGATCCAAAGTTGAAATAAAACAAAGTTTATAAACTGAGGCATGCAAGATCTTTTCCCCGGCATTGGGCAGATCCCTTCTTTAGTTCTGGCTTATACATAGAGAGATAATCATATATAAAAAATGAAGTAATCAGAGGAAAGGAGGTAATGTGGTATGGTGTGTTCCAGGCATCTGTAACTTTCCCATCCAAATATCCCCCATAAATTCATGTAAGTGTGAACTTGGAACTCTAAACTTTAATTTCTGTAGGTAGCATTTAAAGTTCCTATCAGAAATGGAAATTTTCTTTGAAGTCCTGTGTCCCATCTTGAGAATTTGTCAGTTTTCCATTCCATCCCCTAATATATTTATCTTCATACTATTTTTTCATGTAACTTATTCATCTAAAGTATTTCAGTGCCTACACTCGGTCATTTCTAATTCTCAGCAGAAATGGTGTGCATGGGGGGCGCAGGCCACAAGTCTCAGCCTTTGCAGGGATGGGGTGGGGGTGACAGAGGGCACTACGCCAGCAGCACCTAGTATCAAGCAGAACCAAGGTCCTAGCTATCTTGTTCAGCGTCTTGTTTCCTCCTAGTTCGTGGGTGTGGGAGTCAGCACATTGGGTTCTGTGTGTTTGTACAGGTCAGGACGATCCGTTCAATCTCTTCCCTCCTTGCCTCAGCTCAGAAGTCAAGCCGAGGCTGGATTCCCAAGCAGTCACTGTTGGGAGGAACCCCCTCAGGCCTTGACAGAGCCATGATTTTCTCCAGCAATTCCTTGCTTTCCTCTGCTCCTCTGTTCCCACACTGCACAAGGTAACTGCCATAAATGATTTCTGGCACCCAGGGAAACCTGTCTCCTCCTGTGGGAACTTGCTTTTTTGTGTAGTGAATCTCTGCCCAGGAGGATGCCTCAGTTTTAGAATTAGCCCTAGTTGATAAAAGTGTAACTTAATCTACTTTAACCCTAAATGTATTACAGTTTAGGATTTGGATTCCACACAGTTCTCATTTTAATAATTCTTTATTAAATATTCAAAATATGCCAAGAACTATGAAATGCATCCTTCCACGTAGTCCTCAAAGTGAACTTTAATAGGCAGTTTAGCTTAAGGGTTAAAGCAAAGCTGTGGAGTCAGATTGCCTGGTGCACTCCTGGCTGCCTCTCTTACCAGTTATGTGACTTCAAACAAGTGACTCAGCTTTTCTGTGAGCCTCTATTTTCACATCTGTAAAATGAAACTATGATAGTACGTAGGTGCTGTGAGGATGAAATAATATACATAGAACATTAGATAGTAATTACTCTTAAAAAAATAAAGTGTGTATTTATTATTCCCATTTTACAAATAAGAAATTGAGGCTCAGAGGTGTTAAACAACTTGCAAACTCACACTGATGGGAAAGGACAGAGCCAGGTCTGTCAGAAGTTGAAGTCCATGATCCAGATAACTGTACTTATTCAGAGGGCTTAGTAACCAGGGTTCTGACTTCTGAGAGGACTGTGTTAGAGCATAGTTTCTTTCATGTTATGTTCTGGCTTAGATCTTAAGGCCATTGCTATGGCAACATTCCATGAGTTCTTTATACACTACAGTGATACTGTGTAGCTTACATAGGTTTATGGTGTCTCTCTAGCATCTTAACTTTCTTGGAGTAAAATGCTATGAAACAAAGAAGAAAAGCAATTTTTATAATGATTTTAACAAAAGCCAACCTGTTTCTTCATCTATGAGAAGAATCACACTCCAGTGTCCACAGCTCTGATTCCTTCCTAACGCACTTATTAGGAGGCTGGGATCCAAAGCTGGGGTCTTAGCTAAGGGCTGGGGAGGCTTTATAGACAATTTACAAAGTGACTAGGTAGCAAGTGGAACCAAAAATGGCACACACCTGATTTTAGCCCCTTCCTGAATTCTCTGCCTGTCTGGATACTCGACTATTGTCCTTCTACTATCTATCTTGCTGTCTGCTCCATTTCTCTTTTCCCTGAATCTTCTTCCAACTTTTCTTTCTGTTGAACCCAAAGGGCAAATATTATTTATTTTTGTAATATGAAACTTTAAGAAAGAAGAACGCTTAAGCAAATAATCAGTAAGTGAAAATGCCAACATTTTATCATAAAGCGTTATTTTTTTTTTTTTT